>PVJH01022066.1:14366-37432 GCA_004026705.1 Nesogale talazaci | reverse complement strand
CTGTCATCAGTACGTAGAGGATTTGGGGTTTACACAGAGTCTACATGCATCTTGAAAGCAAGTTTTGTTTGCTTTAGAGCCCTAGGAAGTAATCCAGAGGAAAATTTCAAAACTTTATGTCACCACACCATTTTCCTTTGGGACTCCACTCAAGCCTAAAAACTTGTGCGGTGAAATGACATAAATGTTGACATTTTAACTACAATGATTTAGATCCCCCCCCCCTTTTTTTTTAAGTGTGTTACTATAGCAATGCTGATAAGTACTTGCTACTGCTTTCAAAGGAATCTGAATGCCTTGAGATTGCTAAAATGCTCTAAAAGTTAACCAATGAAAGTGTATTTTCTTGGGGGGAGGCATCATTGCCCTGGTGGGAGTAGGAAGCCCAGCCTTGCTTCTGGAGAGCTGCTGCTGGATTTGAACCGCCAACCTTGTGGGCCACAGTCCCGCACACAACCACTACACCACCGGGGGCTCAGAGAAAGTGTATTTTTATCTTTCCTCAAGTTACATGCTAGCTCTTATCTTAGAGGATGTTAGTGATACTGATGTAGGAAATGCTTAAGTAAGGACTCTATAAATTGATAGTTACTAGCTTTCTTCAAAGCTCAAATTTTAAGGATGCTTAATATTAACATGTCATGTTCTTGACATTTTTTTCAGGTTGTTGTCATAAGGCAGAAGGCACCCTAGAATGCAGAACATTTTCCAAATATTCATACATGATTTGTTCACTCACTCACTCATTCATTCATCCATCCATCCATTCATTCCATGGTTATGTATCACGTACTTACTATGTGCCAGGTTTTTTAGGTCTTACAGTGATGCAAAAGACTGAAAATGTTTATGTGCAGTGGCGGCTCCAGGATTTGATAATTAGGAAGTGAATGAGTGAACGGGGGTGGTGCACGGAATTAGGATTAGGTCGATCAAGTTGGAGCAACCAGCAATCCAAGATAATGCCTGAGGGCTGCTCCACAGGAAGTCAGTTCTAGGTATCTTAACCAGCTTACACCAAACCAACCAAACTCCTTGCCATAAACTAGCTCCGCTCATTCAACCATGTCTGCACACCCACACCCCCTTTTAGAAGTCCCTGGCACTACAAATAAGTGCTTAGGGAGTTGCTTTAGTTCACTTGCTCATTCCTGTTGGCTCCAGTTGCAGTCTTACTGCTTCCAGGTTGATTCCTAGTCTCTGCTAGACTTCTAAGGATTGACACTTTGGCCTCGCTGTTGGTTTTGCTTCTTGCCTTTACCTGGCTGAGATAAAGCTGGGGACCCAGCTTGGCTCCACACCGAGCAGCTATTGGTCAGCTGTACCCCAATGAGCTCAGCTCTAGTTTCTAGGTATTTCTTGAAGCCTTACATGGCCCCTTGCCTATGAAAGGGATTCTCAGTCAGAGATTGGGGTTTAGTAACAGCAGTTTCCAGACAGTGGAAATGCTCAGCATTAGGCAGGAAGTAGCAGGCTGGTATTATCAGGGGTTATATCTCCTTTGCAGCAAAGCCACCTTTGGAAAGAGACTGTCAGGAAAAGAGCTAAGATGTCAGGGATTCTGGAAAGGTCACTATCTGTGCAGACTCAAACAAGTTACAGTAAGGTCCAGTCTTGCAGGCAGGGTGAGCATTTCAGGGGGTGGGGTAAAGCAGCAATTTGGGGAGCACACCAGTGCACTGAGCTCTGCCCTATACATCAAATCCAGGTTGTTGTTAGTAGTAATTCCAGGCACCTGAAACCAGGGATGTGACAGTCTGGTTATCACTATGATTTAGAGTAGATGGTTAAGAGCACAGGTTTGCGAGGAGGAAGACTAGGGTGTGAATTCCAACTCTTCCACTAACTCAGCCCTGTGAGGTGGGGAAAATAGCTTCAGTCTCTGATCCTTAGTCTCCTCACCAGTAAACTAATGATGATAGTAACCTACTTTATAAAGATGTGGTAAGGATTAAAATGGTGGATTTTGAAATCTGGATGACTACAAAACATCCACAGGAGAAAGGTGAGGCTGTCTAGTCCTACAAAGTTTTACAGCCTTGGAAATCCTATATGGAATTGCTGAGTCAGAATGTTATTGATGGAAGTGGGTTTGGTCTTTTTATTTTTTAATGAGATGCTGAAAGAGAAAGACAAATAAATGATTCTTTGCGCCTCAAGGCCACCTATAAGACACAAGTGGTATGGGGTGGTCAGTAGTAGGCCAGTGTTGGGAGCTGCCTTGAAACCAAAGGGTTACTACGGTTTGGAGCTGTCCTGAAAGCAGAAATTGCCTTTTGCTACATAACTCTTTGAAGCTGTCCTGAAAGCAGGAGTTGCCTTTTGCTACATAACTCTAGGGCATGATGACCTTAGTTCCCAGCATATTTTGCTTTTCACATAATTGTGCAGGTGTTTTACTGTAGTGATTGTTTAGATATATGTAGCTTAGTTTATGTTAGTAGATAGAAACTGCCAAGGTCGGATCGAGAAGCAGCTTGGCTGTGTTTCAAGAAATAGCTGATGAGAATGAGAATGTGGTGAACTTCACATAAGATATTGATGTTCCTTAGTCATGGGAAAGAGTGTAAGAACAAGTATGTTATGTAATGCCTTGGACTTATAAAAGGGCTGTCTTTATTAAACTTAGGACGGCTGTCTTCAGACTCCGTCCTCCCATTCCCAGCTTTTGTATATAGTCTTTTCTTATCCTCTTTGTTCACAGGTTCAAGAAGCCGGCTGGCACCGGCCAAGAAGCCAGCAGGTACTGGCAGCCCAGTGCCAGCTCTGGGACCAAAAGCTGTCTGGTGTTGCTGTTCAGATATGGAAGTTTATGAACAATGACACCCGGACCTGTGCTCTCTTACTGGATCTGGGGGGCGGTTGGCAATGGTTCATTCATCTCTGCCATGTGCTCTGTGTGTACAGTACTTGTGTGTTTGTGATAGCTCTGCCAGGAGCTCCTAACTCCTCTTAAAAAATAAGGCAGTGTGTAAGCTTGAAAGATGCTGACCCAAAATTGAAAACAGACATATAGATAGCTCCTGTGGCTGAGTCTATTTCATATTCCAAAGTTGGATATAATCTTTCATGCTTCTGCCTAGATATCTTCAGTTTCTCCTATTTTTATGTCATCATTTACTTGACTTTCCAGGTCTTACTAATTTAATTTAAATTGGTTTAGCCACTCAGCCCCCTCTATTCCCCAATGCTTCATCTCCTCTGTGTCACACAGACCTACAAGGGGGTACCACCCCCAAAAGTGGGGGGAAGCTCCATTGGATGGAGCTTTTATAGTACGCATTTTTCCTTGCTAGGCAAGTATGGAACCACTCCCTCTGAGTTAGTGCATCCAGTGGTGTTCCCTGGGAAGGTTCTCTCTGGTAACAGTGATTTTTTTTTTTTGGTAAAAGCTGTTTCACTCAAACCTTGTTTGGGGAGCAGTGTGGAATGGGGGCACTAGCCAGGTTAAGAGAACAGGGTGCAACTGTGAAATTTTGTTCCCTGCTAAGGAAAAATGCCGAAAAACTGTTGTGATGTGAACACAGTTTACAAGGGCAGCACTATGGAAAAAACTCAAATATATAAGTGGGTTTTCTCATTTCAAAAAGGTGATATGTCACTTGATGACAAACCTCATTCTGGACTTACGTCAACTTCCGGAACAGACAAAAATGGTTCACAAAATTCATGTCACTTGTGCTTGACGACCGACAATAGGCCATTGAAATGATGAGGAAGTTATCTGGACCAACTTGAAGCTTACCTCAAGTTTTAAGGGAAGATTGGGGAACAAGGCTGGTTCTCTGTGAAATGTGTGCTTTGGGTTCTGACCAGGAAAAAGAGCACCGAGTGGAAACATGCCATGCTTTGAAAGAACATCTCCAAAGTGACCCAGACTTTCTTCCAACATCATTACTGATGAGGAGACATGGAATTATTCTTACGACCCAGAAAGCAAACATTAATGAAATCAGTGGAAGTCGCCATTGTCACCTCACCTCCAAAAGCTTGCCAAATGAAATCAAAGATCAAGTTGATCCCCTGTGGATTTATGTTGTTTTTTAATGTGAGGGGGATCGTGCATTTGAAGTTCATTCCACCAGGTCTGTTAATCAAGCTTTCTGTTTAGAGGTTCTAAAACGATTGTATAACAGAGTGCTACAAAAAAGGTCTACTTTGTGGCAGACAGGAGGCTGTTTTTGTCCCCACAACAATGCAGCTGGTCACACCGTCATCTCAGTGGGCCAGTTTGGAGCAGAACCCAGCCTGCCTCTCCTGCCCCATGCACCTTACTCACCTGACCTCACTCTGTGCGACTTGTTTTTGTTTCCAAGAATGAAAGGACATGAAAGGACAGCAATTTGACAATGGAGAAGAAGTGAAGAAAAACAAGGGAGGTGCTGTCAGTCATCCAAACAGGCGAGTTTGAAATATGTGACCAAGAATGGAATTACAGATTATACAAATGTATTGTAGAAAAATTTAGATACATACCTTTGAAAGAAAAATCCCATTTTGGGGAATTACTTGCAGGACATATGTCCCGCAAGTACAGCTTGCTCCTTTCCTCATAGGGGCCTTCTCTTCCAGCTGGCCCTCTTGTTTACATCCAATTTCAATCTCCCTATTTTTTAAAAAAATTCTTTTATTAGAAAAAATAGTTTACTGGTAAATAATTCACATCATGCAATTTAATAGTTCAATTATACTAAGAAGAGTTGTAACATCATCATCAGGATCAATTTCAGAACATTTTCTTCATTCTTATTTTTGTTAGTTCCCCATTTCTCTACTAATTTCCGCTGTCAAGGTCCTAGGTATTTATTTATTTATTTATTTATTTATTTATTTATTTATTTATTTACTAGGCATCACTGCCCTGGTGGTGGGAGTAGGAGGCCCAGCCTTTGCTCCTGTGAGCGGGAATTGAACCTCCATCCTAGTGGGCTGCAGTCCCGTGCACAACCACTACGCCACCAGGGCTCAGCCAGGTCCTAGGTATTTATTAATCCAGTTACTATCTGGATGTGTCTTTTCCCTTTTCTGGATTTCACATACAGAAAATCATACCAAACATGGACAAGGGTCAAACAAAACAACAACAATGACAAAACAAAACAGAGAAGAACCTCGACTCTTCAGTCGATGAGATGAGAAATGATTAAAAACTGAAACAACTTTAAATTGGTCAAAAGTGAGATCACAATGACAAGGTGTTATATGTGAGCTCCATCTACCATCGTGGCTTTTACAAAGCTCTCTGTCTGATAACAAGGCTATTCACATCCCTGGACTGTGGTCAGAGGGGATTCACTGGAGGTTAATCCACGTGACTCCCAGGATTTCTTCACCAGGCTTACACCTCATTTTCCCTGGAAGCTGTTCTTTCCACCTGGGATCCTTGTAAATCTATGTCGATCTGCACTCCTATGGCACTTGTATGGTTTTGAATTTATCAAATTTCGTGAAATATGAGCTGCTATCACTTGATAAGGCATCATTATTTCATGTACCACTAGGAACATCTTTCTATTTTACTGATAACCTTGGAATGTATGGCATATCCTTACTTCAGAAATTTGGGGGGGGGTCTCTTTATTGAGGGTTCTTGTAATTCTTACTACAATACATATATCAATTGTATCAGGCATGTTTGTATATATGTTGCCATCATTCTCTTCTAGGAAATCAGTTTCTATTGAGCCTTTGATTTCAGCTTCTCTCACTCCACCTCATGACCCCTTGATAGATAGTAAATTATCATTATTTTCACATCTCACACCAACCACTGCCTCCCTTCCCCCATGGTTTCCATTGTTCTTCCCCTGGTTCAGAAATCTTAAGTTATAAAAAGATGTGTAACTTAGAATTGAGAAACTATTGCTATTACATAGTCATGCATATTATTTTAAAAAATACATTGAACATGATCAGGGCTTATGGTGGTCTTTATTTTTCTGATTCCACCACTAGGAAATGTACTTCATGAGGGCAGATTTAATATTTAACTCACCCAGCACAATTCCTTGCACTTGGTAGATGACTGAATAAATGGACTTCTAAGGTGAATGGACAATTACTTGAGAGCATAAAATTGAGATATAACATACATGCAGAAAAATATGTGTATTAGCATCACTCAAATTAAGATATAGAACATTTTCCTATAGTGCATTTCCCAGTGGCGAGGAAAAAGAAGATAAAAATCCTTCTCACCCTTCCTTCCCTCCCTCAAAACCTAAACTGTTGCCATCAAGCCAATTCTGACTCGGGGACCATATATATAGGATGGAGAACTGCCCCATAGGAATTCTGTAATCTTCGTAGAAGCCTAATGCAGCATCTTTCTTCTGTGAGTGGCTGACAGGTTCAAACCATCAGCCTTTTGGTTAGCAGACGAGATGTGAATCACTGTGCTGCCAACCCAGACCAACTAAACTCACTGCCATTGAGTCATTTGGCGTAGTGTGTTACCAGTCAGGCTGACAAGTGCCACGCTCAGCAATTCAAAACTATTAGCAGTTCTGCTGGAGAAAGATGAGCTTTTCTCTCCCCGTAAAGATTTAGTCTCAGAAACTCACTGGGGGCAATTCTACTGTCCTACAGGGTCTCTGTGCCTGCACAAGCAGAGTCCTTAGACAGAAGAGCCTTGTCAATATTTATCAACACTCACGGTTTGGGAAAGTGCTCTTCAGCTACTCCTTTGTAACTCATTATTTTCCCTCACACAGTGGCCCTCAAATTCTAGTGTTTACTGCCTGGAAGACTCATAGAACTTGTCAACAATCCCAGAATTTCTGATTCAGTAGATCGGTAAGCGGACCAAGAATGAACCAGTTCTCAGATGGTGCTGATGCTGCTCTGGTAGTGTAGGGTGTGGAGCCTTCTCTTGGGCATGTTCTGTCTCCCAAATCAGGTAAGACAGCCTGCAGTTTGCAGAAGCCCATGCCTTCCTTCTCAGAAGTGTGTTTAAATAAAATATGTAACATTACAAAGAAATTTAAACATGGCCTTTCTATATTGTTTGTAAATTTTATATTTGATTTTAATTAACATCAAATAACACTATTTTTAAAACTTAGAATAGATTTTACTTTTAAAAGACATACCAGTATGAAGAATGTTGTCAGCTTGAATAAAAATGAGGTTGTCTTTGAGGCTTTTCCATATTGATCAGTGCACAAATCACTTACTGCCAGTGAATCAGTGCCGACTCATAGGGGTCCACGGTGGGTTTCCAAGATTGTAATTATTCATGGAAGTTGAAAGCCCCTCTTTCTTCCTGGAGCCGCTGGTGCTTTTGAACTGCTGACTGTATGGACTGCAGCCCAATGTATAACTCCTCTGGGCTCCTATCACCAGATGCAGGAAATACAGGTACACCTAGTGGTCTTTGTCAATGGGGGAACATATGACTTTATTGACGGATGACTGATTGACTTCCAGCTATAGTGTTGCCAACCAGGAGGCAAGAACCCTAAGGAAAGAAAGACTTGATCACATGCAATCTAGGGCTGACCTAATCACTACAATAATTGAGCATAATCAATAATTTATAATATCTGCAACAATTTAACTATAACATGATGTGAACATATTTGGGATTACTATTGGTGATGAAGTTGCACTTACTGTCAACACTGCTGTGGTTCATTCCTTGTATAATTGAACCAGAACAAACAGCTCTCTGGTTGCTGCGTCACTTCTGACTCATGATGACCGTACAGGACAAGGTAGAACTGGGAGCTCCTGAGACTGTCGTTCTTCACGAGAGCAGGCAGCCTCCTCGTTCTCCTTCTGAGAGGCTGATGGTTTCCAATTGCTGAAGGAAGCGCTGATTCATATGAGGTCAATGCACCTATTGCCACTGACTGAGTTGATTTCAACTCATAGTGAACCTTTACAGAATTTCTGATGCTATAAATCTTTAATGGAGCAGAGAGCTTTGTCTTTTACCCAAGATCTAGCTGGTGAGTTTGTTCCAGCACCAGCTGAGTGTCCCGCTGGATACAGCCACCAAAGTAATGTGAGTAACAGAATCACAAGAAGTAATAAACCATTGTTTGAACCACTTGTCTTGGAGTGGTTTGTTACATAGCCATAGATAATGGAAAGAGTTGTTTCAAATTTCTTTAATATTTTTCCTCTGTCATTTGGCTAAAGTCAAACACTATAAAATAAGCTGAACATAATTTGGCTTTTTCCCCCCCTCTCCAAATAAACATAATTTTTAGGAAAGATTCTTGTATTCCATGCATTTAAATTCTATAAGATCTAGGGCTAGAGACTTGATATTCAAATTACCGTACATGCTTGAGTATAAGCCAACCTAAATATCAGCTGAGGCACCTAATTTTACCACAGACACAAAAAATCTTCATTAAAAATGTGCTGAAACATCCGCCTTATACACGCAGTATATACACACAGTATATATAGTATAACTCTGATAAGCTTAAAGGTGCTGATCTTCAGAAAATGATTACATTAAAATCACAAACTCAAAACAAAGGCTTTTCACTTAGAAGACAGCTTGGAAAAAATGTGACCAAATTTCTAGATCCTAGAGGTAAGGACACAATTTGCCCGAGGCCATACAATTTGTCTGATACAGGCAGTTCAGAAGATAGGTCAACTTTCCTGACTTCCAATTCAGTGTCTTTTAATAGATAAGAAATAGTAACATGTAGATGTTCATCTTCTTTTTCTTATTTTACTCTGACAAGTATATAAAACAGAAGAGATATTGTTATCCTTCCTAATTTTGTATAGGAAAAGCTGAGGTCTAGAGTGAACAAAACCTGTTCATTTTAACATAGCTCCTAAAACCTGGACTAGATTCTGGGCTTATGACCTTTGGTTGAAGTTTGTTTTTTATTATATCATGGCGCATGCACTCATTAGTGTGGTGTATTGTATTTTGGGGGGGGGGGGGTCATCACTGTCCTCTGGTGGTTGTGGGAGCAGCTCCTGAGAGCCGCCGCTGAATTTGAACTGCCAAGCCTGTGGGCCGTAGTCCCGCACTCAACCACTTACACCACCGGGCTCAACCCAGTATATTGTATTTTTAAAAGCAAGAAAGGAAACTAAAACATTGCTTAAAAAAAGATTTAACAGTAGGTGTGACTCTGCCTCATCTCTGAATTCGTCATAGCAATATACTATACTCATAATTGTCACTCAGTAAATATTTATAATATGAAATGAATACACGAATGAATAATTCAATAAACAAGGAATGGAACAAAAATATGTTCCAAATTTACCTAGTCCTCCATTCTTAAAGTATAAATTGAAGATTCCTCCATACTTGAAAAAGAATAGAAGGGAAAATCTACTCAACAGTACTAGTAACATTTTTTTCATAGATACATATTTTTATTTAAATCATTTTATTGGGTGCACATACAACTATTATCATAATCCATCCATACATCCATTGTGTCTAACATTTGTACACTTGTTGCCATCATCATTCTCAAAACATTTGCTTTCTACTTGAGCCCTTGGTATCAGCTCCTCATTTTTCCCTTTCCCTGTCTGTTCCCTTGGGATGGGGTTATATGTAGATCCTTGTGATTGGTTCCCCCTCTCTCCCCACCTTTCTCTTACCCTCCTGGTGTCGCTACTTTCAGTATTGATCCTGAAGGGTTTTTTTTTTCTCTTTAGATCCTGAAGGGTTTATCGATCCTGGATTCCCTGTGTTTCCAGTTCTTATCTGTACTAGTGTACATCCTCTGGTCTAGACAGATTTGTAAGGTAGAATTGAGATCATGATAGTGGTGAGGAGGAAGCATTTAAGAACTAAAGAAAGGTTGTATGTTTCATGATTTCTATACTGCACCCTAACTGACTTGTCTCCTCCCCAGAACCCTTCTGTAAGGGGATGTCCAGTTGGCTACAGATGGACTTTGGGTCTCCACTCTGCACTTCCCCTTCATTCACAATGATATGATTTTTTGTTCTTTGATGCCTGATCCCTTTGATACCTCATAATTACACAGGCTGCGATGCTGCCACGTGAGCTTTGTTGCTCCTCAGCTAGCTGAGACTTTTAAGCCTTTAAGCCCCCAGATGCTATATCTTGTTATAGCCAGGCACCATAAGCTTTCTTCACCACGTTTTTAAAAAATCATTTTTCATACAATTCTTTTCACAATCCATACATCAATTGAATCAGGCATATTGGTACATATGTTGCCTCTATTCTTTTCTACACATTTACTTTCTTTTTTTTTCCCATCACGCATTTACTGTCTATTGAGCCATTGGTATCAGATTTTTCCCCCTTCTCCCATCCTCATAGCCCCCTGAGAGATTGTACATTGTTGTTATTTTCATCTCTCCCAAAGACTGTTGTCTCCCTTTTCTCATGTTTTCTGTTGTTTTCCCCCCTGTAGAGTGGTCTATGGTTATATGTCGATCATTGCGATTAGTTCACCCTTTCTCCTGTCCTCTCTCCCTCTTCCCCCTACCCTTCTAGTATCACTATTCCTACTCCTATTCCTGGATTCAGTGTGTCATGAGCTACCATCCCTTTTCTATGGAATGTACCTGTGTACATGATCCGGTCTAGTCTGAATTGAGAAGCAGGACTGGGGTCATGGTTAGTGGGGGGATGATGAAGCCTCAAGAAACTAGAGGAATATTGTGTGTTTCATCCATGCTTTGAGGGTGACTCAAGCATGGCCCCTCTGTGGGGAGATTGTTCCACTGTCTACAGATGGGCTTTGGATATCTGCTCCAGCACCCCTCATTCTAACAATATGTTTTTGTTTGTTATGTGTCAGCTGATGCCTATTACCTGGTTCCTATGGCTCCTCATGATTGAACCGGCGATGTGCTTCTTCCATGAGAACTTGTTGCTTCACTGATGAGTGGTGGCTTGTGTAACATCAAACCTTTAAGACCTGAGACACTGTATCTTTTGATAGCTGGGCACCATCCACCTTTGTCACGTTTGCTTATGCACCTGGTTTGCCTTCAGCGATTGTGTTGGGAAGGTGAGCATTTTTGAATGCCAACTTAATAGAACAAAGTGTTCTTGCATTGAGGGAATACTTAAGTAGAGGCCCAATGTCCATCTGCTACCTTAAATATTAAACCTAAAAATATGTGCACATAGATCTATTTCCCCATTGTCATATATAAATATACTTATATATGCACTTGCCTTTATCTAGACCTCTATAACTGCCCTTTGTCATCTAGTTCTTTCCTCTACCACTATGATGCACAGCTTTCATTTGGGTTTCAGTAATTCCTCTTGGTACCCTACCAGTTCTCCTACCCCCTCCTCACCATGGATTTTGGATCACTTGTTGTTGCATTGTCCCTAGGTTTGTTAACACTCCCTTATACACACACAAACACCAGCTACTCACCCCACCCCCACCCCCTGTTCCAGGACCATCAGTCCTGTTGTTTTCTCCTCCAGATTGTTTATCCTGCCTATCTTAACTAGATAGACCTACAGAGATAATAATATGCACGAAAAACAAGACTGAGTAAAACAAAGCAAGCAAAGAAAACAAAATGACAAAAAAAGAGAAAAGTCTGTAAATATTTCAGTCTGTTTACTGACACTTAGGAGTGTTTTCTGGCCAAATCTGATGGGGTACAACACCTTGGCTCCAAAGTCTATTTTTGTTGCTCCCTCAGGACTTTCCTTGCTCTGACCCCCTTGCTGTTCTGTTGCATACCCTTAGAGTCTTGCCTTGGTGTGGTGTGGTGTGGTCAGATCAGGTACAATTTCAGCATTGTGCCTCCAGTGTTCTCCCCCATAGGGGTATGGGTCAGTGAGAGATGTCATGTCTTGTACTGGTGCAGTCATATGGTTTTCTCTGTACATTGTCTGCTCTGAGCAGGGTTATTTTTCTCAAGGCTTGGTGGGCCACAATGTGTTCCAAGCCTTTGCTCCCTTCATTTGCTCCTTGTGCTCTGATTAGGCATGTCCCTCTCTCTGAGCTGTAGCTTCAGTCCTGTCCTCTGAAGTAAATTCTTCTGCTGAGAGGGGTGGCTGTCCATGTAGTTGGGATTGGAGCGGGCCCCTCAGACCTCTCTATTGGTTTCCTGCTTCGTGCCGGTATGTTTCATACACATCTTGGGGCACCAGGTTAAAGTCTGGTCCCTTTTTCCCTGTGGAGATATAAACAATACCATCTCCAGAGAAGCTAACAAATTAGATCTTTCAATAGCTTTCTTCTATAGCATAATAATGACACATTGGATTGCTAACCACAAGGCCAGCAGTTCAAAAACACCAGCTGCTTCCTAGCAAAAAGATGAGGCTTTCTATTCCCATAACGAGGTAGTCCTGGAAAATCACAAGGAAAGTTCTATCCTGACCTGTATATAGGTCACCAGACGTCCAACTTTTAACAATTTGTCCCACGTCCCGCAGCATTTTAAATACAAATAAATGTGTTACAATACTATTTTTGCATTCTATGAACATTTTTGTTGCTCCATATAGACCAAATTTTTAATCAAGAGCCCCTCCCCTTACTCCCGGTCAATGGTGTCCCAATTAAAATCTGGTCACTTTATGGATTGATTTGATGGCAGTGAGTGAAACCAGGCACATAATAACTCGAAAGGTGGTCCCTGCATCCTGGTGAAAAGAAGGGAGATCTTCCCACTGAGACCAGAGAAAACAACTGTTACTACGTTTTCTCACAAGTGAAAAACAGGCAGAAAAAAAATTATCCCACCCAGAATACCATTGTCTAATAGAAATATGATGAGAGACATGCATTTAATTTTAAAACACATGTAAAACACACATTTTTTAAAAAAGCAGATTATCTTATCAAATTTAAAAATAGTAATTTAATCCAAAATGTTATTAATATAAGTGTTATTGCTGTGATATTTTACGTTCTTTCTTTTTTAGTGTGCATTTTATTTTTTGAGGATCTTAAGTAGACTATAGGCACCCTGATGGCATAATGGGTTATGTATATATCAGACTGTTATCACAAGGTTAGCCATTTGAAACCACAGCTGCTCAACAGTTGGCATCAATCTGGCACATCTCTGAACAATCTGGCTCAATTCCAACTCGCAGCTGCCAATGGGACAGTGTAGAACTTCCCTGTGGGTGTCCAAGACTGTGACTCTTTATGGAAGTTGAAAGCTTCATCTTTTTCCCTTGGAGCCCAGACATAACACACTGTGACACCAGGACTCCCCATTAGTCATTAGAGATGCACTGTCTTGACAACAGTGAGATGACATCACACCCCAGCCGTCAGAGCAAAGTTTAAAAACACAAAATCCGACAGAACATGGCACATACTGGTCATGGTGTGGAGAAACTGGAGCCCTCATGCATTGTTAGTGGGAACGTAAAATGGTGCCATCCCTGTGGAAAATGGTACTTGACACAGCAAGGAAGGATGGTGCTTCCTTAAAAAGTTGGAAATGGGAAATAGCATTTGATGCAGCAATGAAAACCTTGTTATATATCCTTGTAGCACTATTCACAGTAGCAGCAAGATAAACAACCTTAAGCCCATCACTTGGAGAGACGATAATAAACCTATGGTAGCATACAATGCACTACTATGCAATGCGAAAGAAAAAGGATGCACCTGTGAAACACTTCACCACATGGATGAACCAGGAGGATATTATACTGAGTAAAATCAGCCAATCACAAAAGGACAAATTTCATATGAGACCCTGGTTGTTAAATGTCAAGAAACATTTTCACATTAGAAGCTTTATTCTTTTGATGGTTACAGGAGGTGAGAGGGAGAGGGAGATAAAATTGCTGGCTGCAGATAGACATGTGCTTATTTGAGTGAAGGAGACGGTAATATACAATAAGAGATCAGTCAAAAATGAAGTCATAAGGGGAAGAGACTGAGAGGAGTTCAAGAGTTAAAGGCAAGAGAGGTAAATATTGTCATATACACAATCCCACAATACAGATGTCCTCTAAGTGGATGCCTGGAAACAAGTAGTTCAATGAACTAATGGACCACAAAGACATCAGCTTCAGGACCCTTGAGATCAGAAGAACTAGAGGGTGTCCAGCTACCACTACCAAGTCTGATCACATTAGAAGATCCTAGATAGAGTGGGAAAAAAGACCAGGCTTGTTGGTAGGCTAGAGAGAGGTAGTACCCAACAACCCCACTGCTCCCACAGACTCTGGCCCTTAGTTACCCTCCAGGTCTGGAAATGAACTCACACCAGGTCAATTTCTGGTCAATAAAGAGATCTATAAGGGAAAGAGTAACTCTAGGGAAGCACACCCCCCACTTAGAATAATCACCCATTTCAGATTATGGGGACAATATTACGCCAAGGACAGAGTCCAGAAGAGTTAGAAAATAAAGAGGAATGGGAACAGGAAAGATAGGAGGAACTGAGTAACGGTGTTACGTTGTGAGGATTGTAATAAATGGCGTGAGATAAACTGTAAGAATTATTGTATGGGAATCAATCTGTTCTGTAAGCCTTCACCCATTTCACAATAGTTAACAAACAAGAAAAGGTCTGTAGAGTAAAATAAATACTCTGATGTCTACCAGGGTGGGAGAGTGATGGAGAGGAAGCCGCTGACTAGAAGGATGATTTAAACTCATCATGACCCAATGCAGGGCTGCTGAGGCACTGTGAATCTTTGAGGAGCAGCCATGCTCATCTTTAGATGCAAACAAACCTGGGTGAAGAGGAAGGTAAAAATATTTTTTAAAAACAGCTCTTGAATTCATCACATCATAAAAGGCTATGAGATATAATTAACCATCTATCAAAGAATCTTCTATTAATAAAATATGGCCTCCCATTTTTTAAAGTTGCATTTGCTTTTTCTTTGAAAAGGAAAATGAGAAAGTTGTTCTAAAACACTGATTAGATAGGATAAAACTAACGCTTTTTCTAAAGCACAATGTTAAAATGCACTTTGATAATGCACAGATGAAAGATACTGGAGTTATGAAAAATAATTTTTATTTACATATCTAAGGGATGTGATCAAAAGTATTTTCTTTTTAACTTTCTGAAAGCTCTCTGGAGGAAAATGCATACAGATAAATAGAGATGAAAATGAAAGGGCGGAGCTCCGGTGGTGTAGTTGTTGAGTGCGGGACTGCGGCCCACTGGTTTGGCGGTTCAAGTCCAGCAGCAGCTATCCAGGAGCAAGGCTGGGTCTCCCACTCCCACCAGAGGGCAGTGATTGCCCCCCCCCCCAAATTGAATGTCTCTCTAAGATTATTGCTCACAGTGTTCTTAGGTCCCTTTGAGTTTGGGTTTCAGTTCATAGTGATCCCAGGCACAATGGAAAGAAGCAGTGCCCAGTTGTACACCACCCTTACCGTCATTTCTATGTTTGAACCCATTTTCATAGCCACTGTGTCAAGCCATCCCACGGAATGTCCTCTTTTTCTTCTACTTAAGGTAGAGATATATTTCTCCAGACACTGGTCACTCTTGATAACATGTCCAAGATCCCTAAGAACAAGTCTTGCCATTCTCCTGTCTATGAAGCATTCTGGTTGTACTTCTTCCAAGACTTGTTCATTCTTTTGGAAGTCTGAGGTATATCCAACATTCTACAACAATGAAATAATTCAGTTGCATCAAGTTTTTCATACATGTGGATTGATTGAAAATATGATTTTAATCAGGCACACCTTATTCCTAAAAAATGATACATTTGTTTCTGACCATTTTTAAGAAGTCTTCTACAGAAAAGACAAGAGGATAGAAGGAAGTGACATACAGATTTGAACAGTGCAACTCTTTGTTTGATTTTTTTTCCTTTTCATCACTGCCCTGGTGGGAGTAGGAAGCCCAGTCTTGCTGCTGGAGAGCTGCTGCTGGATTTGAACCGCCAACCCTGTGGGCTGCGGTCCTGCACACAACCACTACGCCATCGGGGCTCAGCCCTTGTTTGATTTCTTGACTGTTGTTTCCATATGATGATTTGTGTTTTCTCCATACTGAAGCCTTTGCTTCCAAGTCCTCTTTACATTCAGCAAGCAAGCTTGTGTCATATCTATGTTGTTGGTTGTTAATGTTTTTCTGCCTTTCAATGACACATTTTTATTCATGCAGTCTAACCACTTGGCCCATTTTCTCAGCAAACAGATCGAATAAGTAGGGTACAAAGATAATATAACTTTGATGCACACCTTTGCTGATAACAAACCAGGCAAACATCTCCTTGTTCTTTTAGAACAACTGCCTCTTGGTCTATGTATGTTTTACATGAGAACGATAGACTTTTCTGGAATTCTCATTATTTGAAATATTGTCCATAATTTTTAGGGTCCATACTTGCCCAATGTGTTTGCATAGTCAAAGTCTTTTTGGTATCCTTTGCTTTCAGTAAGATCCATCTGATGTCGGCAATGATACCTTTTGTTCTATGTCCTCTTCTAAATTTCTGGCAGTTCCCAGTACTGTTCCAATTGTTCAAATTATCTTCAGCAAAATTTTACCTGTAGGTGGCATTTATCATACTGTTTGATAATTACTGCATTCCATTGAGTCACTTTTCTTTGGAATGGGTACAAATATAGATCTCTTCCAGTCACTTATCCAGGGAGTTATCTTGAACTTCATCTATTTGTTGAAACATTTTGATTTTGATTGTGTACATTCTTGGAGACTTGCTTTCTCTCAATGCTTTTAGCACACCTTGGACATCCTTCATTGGCATTTTTTTTTTTAAATCTTACCCCAATGAAATGGTTGAGTACCAACTTGCGCTGTTTGGTATCGTGACTCTGTGTATTTCTGCCATCTTATTTTGATGTTGTATACATTGTTTAATACTTTTCCCATGGAGTGTCAGTGATGTAACTCAAATTGTAAATTTTTTTCTTCAGTTCATTAAGCTTAAAAATTTTTGTCCAAGGGGCGAGTCCCAGTGGCATAAGTGGTTGAGTGCATGACTGTGGCCCACGGGCTTGGCGGTTCAAATCCAGCAGCAGCTTTCAGGAGCAGCACTGGGTAGCGCCCATGACCACCAGAGGCAGTGATGCCCCCCCCAAAAAATTTTTTTGTCCATGTTTCTCCTTTTGGTTTTCTAGTCTTTGGACTTTTTCCCTTTGGTTTTCCAGATCTTTTCACATTTCATTATAATTCTTTATCTTTTCTATCAGCCCTTTGGCATGTTCTATTCAGCTGTTTTATACTATTGTTTCTTCCAGTATTTTTAGCTTCAGTAGGAAGCTTCACAATGTGCCCTCAGGAAAGAAGCACAGCAGCCTATGCGATCATGAGGGATCATTGGGAATGGATAAGAGGCATCAGCAGACCCCAAACAAACAAATAAACAAAAAACATTGTTGAGAACAAGCAGAGACCCCAAATCCATCTGTAGACAATGGCAATTCCCCTCACAGAAGGGTCATATGGAAGGAATGAGTCAACCAGGGTTCAGTAAAGCACCAATGAAACACACAACATTTCTCTGTTCCTTGAGGCTTCCTCACTCCCACTATCATGACCCTAGTCCTGCCTTTCATTTTGGGCTAGACTGGAGCATGTGCACAGGTATGGATAAGCAATAAGTACTTGCAGATGGACATTGGGCCTCCACTCAAGTACTCCCTTAACACAAGAACACTTTATTCTAACAATCTGGCATTCTGTTATGCTCACCTTCCTGACTAGATCGCTGAAGACAAAAAGGGTATATTAAGTAAATATAGTAAAGAAAGCTGATGGTACTGGTTATCAAAAGACATAGTGTCTGGGGTCTTAAAGACTTGAAGATAAACAAGCAGCCATCTAGCTCAGAAGCCACAAAGCCCACATGGCAGAAGCACACCAGCCTGTGTAGTCATGAGTTGTTGATAGGATCAGGTATCAGGCATCTAAGACTCAGAATAAAACCCTACCCAAGGTGAATTGGTGGGGAGAAGGGGCATGGAAAAGGGACCCAATTCCCATCTGTAGACAACTGGACATCTCCTTACAGAAAAGTCACAGGGAAAAGAGCTAGTCTCGTTGCAGTATAGCACCAATGAAGCACACAATTTTCCTCTAGTTCTTTGGGGCTTCCTTCACCCCACTATCATCACCTCAATTCTACCTTACAAATTGGATTAGACCAGAACCTGCTCACTGCTACAGCTAAGAGCCCATAACACAAGAAATCCAGGATAGACAAACCCCTCAGAACCAAGGAGAGCAGAGACACCAGGAGGATTAGGGGAGAGTGGGGGAATATAGGGGGACTGATCACAAGGATCAACTAGAACTCCCTACCAGGTGGAAGAGTAACAAAAATGGGTGAGGGGCAATGGAAAATGATGTAAGATATGGAAAAAATATAACTTATCAAGGATTTGTGAGGGAGGGTGGGCGGGAGAAGGAAAGGGAAAAAATGGGGAGCTGATAGTAGAGGCTCAAATGGAAAGAGAATGCTTTGAAAATTATGATAGCGGCATATGTGCAAATGTGCTTGACACAGTGAAGGAATGTATGAATTGTGATAAGAGATATAAGAGCCCCCAATAAAAGTATTCTAAATAGGGAGAGAGAGAGAGAGAGAGAGAGAGAGAGATAAGAGCTCAGAACACAGAGAACCCAGGAACAGGACTGGCAATAGTGATACCAGAAGGGTAAGGAGAAGGTGGGGAGAGGAGAGAGGAAGGGGAATCATATGGCAATGATCAACACATAACCATACACACCCTTTCCCCCTCCCCCTCCCACCCCTTCCCATTCCCCACCAGGGGGAATAACAACAGAAATTGTGGGGGAAGGGAGACAGTGGTCAGTGTAAGCAATAAAAATAATAATTTATAATTTATCAAGGAGTCATGAAGAGGGTAGGGAGTAAGGGAAAAACGGAGGAGCTGATACCAAGGGCCCAGTAGAAAGGTAAATGTCTAGAAAATAATGATGGCAGCAAATTATCTGTATAAATATGCTTGATACAATTGATGTATGGATTGTTATAAGAGCTGTAATAGCCTCTAATAAAGTGAGCTTTTAATTTAAAAAAACAAGGAAGCTTCAGAGTCTCTTCTGATAACCATTTTGATCTTTTCTTGGTCTTTTTGCTGCTTATAAAAGTCATAATGATGCCACAATATTCATGAATATCAGGTAGCTTTCTGGCATAGTAGAGCCCTTAGTTCCAACCTTGATTTTGCTACCAGTTTGTCATTTTGCCTAGGCTTGAAGGACTGATCCTCTCAAGTACTTCCTATCTTCATCTGTAAAATGCGATGCTAATAACTACCCTTCCGACATCACAGGGTTGATGTCAAGATCAAACAAGATAATAAAAGTGAAAGGGCTTTGAAAAATACAAAGTCATGTCGAAATACAAGGCATTATTAAAGACTGTGGAAAGATTGCTAACAGAATTTGACTCAAGGCCAAAGTTTTGTTCTTCCAAAAGTTACAAAGATATTCAGTGTGTAAGCTTTGCACACTATTTAGAAAACCAAGTCCCCACTTTGGTGTCCCAGTACCACGTCTGAATTGTGTTCTAAATGCTGTATATTCGATATCTACTGCTATAAGTCATCCAACCACACTACCACACCAGACATAATTGTACAGTGCTTCAGCAATAGCTGCAATTTTTTGGTGGGCAGGCAGTTATAAGTGTACATAGTTTAAAGTCAAAGTCATGCCTTCAAAGAAAGATTTTTAGATTTTCCCTGGTGGCAACAGAGTTACTCCCTATAACATGTCTGCATGAGAGCTGTGAATGCACTTAAATAAGCAACTATTGAGTGCTCCTGATATATGAGTCATTGGGGAAAGAGAAAGGAGTGAAGGAGAGGATGGAGGCAGTGAGAAAAAACAAAGAAAATATAACTAGAGCAGGTTTTAGAACTTGGAGGGCATGGTCGATTCCACAAAATAAGGTAGAATGAGATTGATGTCAACAAATATCTTGAGAAATAAGTGCTATGGATAGAAAGGTTGGACAGATTCACTCATTCAGTTCAGTAGTACAGAGCTAGGTAGCATTTGTCCAGAAGCTTGATGCATGAGGAATTCTAGGTCAAAAATAGAGAGGAAGATGGTTCAAGCCTGACGGAATCACATTTAGCCCATCCTACAAATAAAGCATTGCCTATGAACTAATTGATTAAACTAAGCAACTTGGCAATGTACTTGAGGTTCTACAAAATCCTAGCCAAGTGCTCAGAGGGACTGAAGTCCAGATTCTCGTTTGAAAGACTTAGTCTTACGGCATTCCACTATTCCAGTAAAGAAGTTCAAAGAGCAGTCACACGAACAATCACTGAAAATAATATTTCATTTTATTAATTCCATAGGACTGAAAGAATTTAATTTAGGTGTTTAAATAACCCATGCCCTACTAGAAAATTCCTTCAGGCCTGTGCTCTCCCTGCAGGGTTTGAAGTTTACATTCAAGCTTTCCATTAGCTTTCAAACATTTTAAACCAACCATAAGCATTCATGGTAGCCTAGTGGGCTACAGGCATCGGGCTGCTAGCTGCCAAGTCAGCAGTTTGAATTGAAAACCGAGGCCTGCTGCTCCGATAAAAACTACAGCTTCAGAAACTCAAAGGAGCGGTTCCACCCATGACCTATAGGAATTGACTTGATGGGTCTGACATGGGTTTGTTTGTTGTTTCAAACCATAAATCATTATGCAAACTTTTGTTTTTTTCAAAGATTTCACTCCCTCTCTTCTACTTGGTTATTCTCCCTCTATCAAAAACAATAATTCTCTTCTCAACATTATTACATTATATGAACTAACATTGGGAGCTTACCTCGGACTAGGCAGTTTTCTAAGCGTGATGTTGCATTCTCTCCCTTCATCTTTATATGCGGTGGTACTCTTATTATTTCCATTTTATAGTACAGGAATAAAGGCTTACAGACTTTAAGCGACTTGCCCACAGTCACCCACTAATTCAATGGTGGAACCAGTACTTGATCAAAGTCTGTGATTTAACAGTGAACGTGTGATACTATTTAAGCCCCTTTCCTTTTAATATTAACATAAGATGCCATTTGTATGCAAGTCATTTTAAAATATGGCAACAATCTCCTATTGGTTAAGTGGAACAGGACGATGCTACTTTGATGTAGTCAAGTTCACTAGTCTTTAGTGAGCATTCTCTATGTGAAAGGCACTATGATAAACACATATTTTTATTGTATTCCTGAAAGTAGGCCAAAAAGAGGAGCATCATGGTTATCCCTTTAACAAAACTGAGTCAAAGACGTTTGTCAACTAAAGTCTGGCATTTGAACCTTGGCTGTTTGATGTTCAGAGCTCTAGTTCTTAGCATCTGAGATACATGATCTCCTTGCATTGAATTGAAGGCCTCAACCTGACATTGCCTTGCCATTTCCCCTCTGCTGTCCTGGCCCCCCAGTTTAAGAAGATGATCCGTAGACTTCCCGTAACGTTGTGCATTGCTGCTTGTTTCCTCAGGAAGAGACTGGCCTTCTTAAGGTTACTGGCTTAGTGGTTACAAGTTGGGTTGCTAACCACTAGGTCAGCCTTTTGGAAACCACCAAAGAGTCTGAAGGAAAAAGACAAGGCTTTCTTCTGCAAAGAGTAACAGCCTCAGGAGTCCACGGAGGCACTTCCCCCTTGTCCTACAGGGTCACTGTGAGTGGAATTGACTTGGCAGCTGTGAATTTGTTTCCTGGTGGCGCACAAAAAAGAGCTCTGTGGAATAAGCGTTGGGATGCTAACTGCAAGGTAGAGTTCAAAGTCACCAGTCACTCTGCCGAGGAATGATGAGGATGACTTCTCCTGAGAAGATTTTTGTGGCTCCAACTCAAGAACTCAGTCATTGAGTCCATGCCTTCTCATAGCGACCCCACCGGACAGGGCAGAACTGTGACTTGACTTTCACGGCAGTAGAAAGCCCTGTCTGTCTCCTTTGGAGCAGCTGGTGGTTTTGAACTGCCGATCTTGCAGTTCGCAGCCAAACTGATAAACACTACACCACTAGGGATCCTATTTACACTCTCAGAAATCCTACCAGTAGGAGTTGGAGTCAATAGGACAGCAGTACATGTGGGGTCTGAGGTTCTTTTTTTTTTTTTTTTTTTCTTTTGGCACCATGGTTAAGTGCTCATCTGCTAACCTAAAAGATCTGCTTCTAGCAACACTGGAAGTTTAAACTAATAGCTGCTTTGCAGGAGAAAAGACCTGTGTAGAGAGGATCCCAATTAATAGTAATCCACATCAAAGAACATGACAATTGCCCCGCCCCACCCCACAAGTGGTCATGCCCTTCTGTTCAAAATGATGCAAGGGCAGCCGTCACCAATGGGGCACAGCCTTTCTCCTACCTGGCAAGTATGGCGCCTCTTCTGAGCTTCACTTCTACTTTGCTCACACACTTTAACAATTTCTTACCTGTGGCCAGCATTTCCGTCCTGGCACTTAAGTGTCTGCACATACCATTGTCTCCCCACTTCTACCTGGCCCACACGATAGGCCTCCTTTAAGACTCACTTTGGTCTCACCTGTATTTCAGTTTTTGATGCTTCCCTCCCCCAGGTGTACAAAAACATTGTTCATCTGTTAGAGCATCATACTTCACCCTAAATTGAAACCGTTGACAAATCTGTCTCTCCAAAGGCAAGCAAGTGACGGATTTCAATTGTTTACATCCCTAGCTCTATCTCAGCCAACACAGGGGCACAGCAGACTCTCAAAGCCTGGGTGACAGCCAGACCACACACATGAACACAGTGTGAGGACACCTAGAGCAGATTAGCAGCCCTACCCTTAGCACCGGCAGAGGCCCTGGGGATCAGCATGTCTAAATAAGACGGAGACGAGGAAGAGTTCTGGAAGAATCTCCTGTAGGCTGCGGCGACCTCAGTTGGCTGCTGGACAACACCAAAAGGGGAGATGGAGAAAGAGGCTTCACAGTTCACCTCTTTCCGGTGTTTGCTTGGTTTCGTCATCATCATGAACGTGTCAGTCTGGCCTCCTCTTCACCAGCCCGTGCCTTTTAGGACCATGCCAGTCCTCTGCTTCAGTTCACCATGGGATTACCCCAGGGTGCCACGCACTCACCCTTTATCCTGCCCCAGGCATTATGCGACCAGATGCTTTCAATGCGTTGCCTAATGGAATCGTCTCCACG
>PVJH01022066.1:0-14266 GCA_004026705.1 Nesogale talazaci | reverse complement strand
CTGCAGCTCCGAATGCAGACGCGACCTCAGCTCGGCTTCGGTGCCCACTCGCTGTGGGACCGCCAACAACGTTTCTTCCCCGCCGCGCTCTCTTGGGCTCCTCCGCTGTAAGTGAAGACCTTGCGTCTTCTCACTTGGAACGAGTGAACTCCTTTTGGTTCCAAGGAAGCCCCCCGGCTCGATTTTCCACCTTCTTTAGAGCCAGCTCCGGTCCCGGGGACCCTGGACTGCAGGACTGCAAGGTAGATGGAATCTCAGCGGGGCTTTGGTGGTTCCTGCAACTTTCCAGGACCGATCCGACTTGGGGGCTACTGCTGCCAGGACCTGGCTGTGGTGTCACTGCCGCAGGTTGTTGGGGTGAATACAGGTAGAGCGTTTACCAAGCTCCCAGTTCGCTGCTGCACTGTGAATTCTGATCAGAGCCAGTCTATGATCAGAGCCAGTCTGTCGATCGGACAGACTAGAACTCCCCGGAGCAGAAAGTTTCCCCTTTCTCCCGTTAGTGGGTTCACACTGCGGATCTTGCGGTTCGCAGCCCAACTGAGCCACGGAACAGAGCGTTGGGAAAGGAAGGATGGTCAAAGGGGTGGTCAACGATTTTTACTTTGAAAAGCAGAGTTCAGGTAGCAAGCTCTCCTTACACCGAAAGCTGGCCTCACAGTGAGCTGTACATCACACGGGTGGAATTTAGTATCTTACAAAGAGGAAAATCAAGTGCTTAGCGTTTACGCTGTAGGACTCCACCAGTTTGTAGGAAGTGGTTCTCTCCCTCCATAGCCATCCTTCCTCCTCTTTTTCTTCACTACCTTCCTATGCTTTCCCCGGTATCAATACATTTCCTTTGTCCCTTGAGGGTTTCCATCTCCTACCTTAATGAAAATTTTTATTCTCAATAGTGCTGGTTGGTGACCGAGGGCACCACTCCCCGGGGCCTCTGGGTTGAGCTGGAAGGCTAGATCAACACAGACTCTATCATACAGTCAGCCTCCTGATGGGGCCCAGCTATTGGAGTATACAGTCTGGCAGGGATATTAAGAGGATGTCCGGTAGCGCTGCAGGCAGACAGCTGACAGACACTGGAACGTGCGATGAATTCAAACTGCAGCCCAGCTTCCTGTCTCCCTTCTGGCAGCATTCTGGGCTAGGGCAGTTGTCCCTGCTGTCAGCTGCACAGCACAAGATAGGCACCACTGGAAGTAGCTGAGGACTTTGGTGGTGTGGTGTGGTGTGTGTGTGTGTGTGTGTGTGTGTGTGTGTGTGGTGTCTATCAACCCCTTCTCTGCCTCTTTCCAACCTTCAGGGTCTTCTGTCCTCTTCTCTCTTGGTGTGGTACTCAGGAGAAATCAGATTGCAAGGCCATGAAGGTATGGTGAGGGCGTAGGATATCTTTTATTAGGTGTTTTCTTATGAGCGGGGCTGCCTTCTACAAAGTTTGCATAACTATTCCCCGATCCTCACAAAAACACATGGGGGCAGTATACTATATTGCACACAAACTGAACTGTCACAGGCACAGCTGGCCTTCAAATCTGTGTACTTTCTACTTGTACTCCTTGGGCAGCTTGAAATCAGAATGACAAAAATGACTCACTAAACTGATCTCTCTCCATCCAAAGTGTTTTGAGGTGCTGTGTCACTGATAGGAGGAAGAGGGGTTGCCTACTCCTGATAATAGTTGCAGTCGTGGAAACTCACAGTAGTTCGTCCCTGCCCTAGAGGGTCGCTGTGGGTCAGCCCCAACCCAAGCCATCAACCCCTGATATTGAGGTTTTGTTGTTGTTATTTTTATGTCACTTTTGGGGCAGGAATCTTGGTCATTCTAGAGGAAATTGGTGACTGTCACTGCTTCTCTCAGCAGTAGCAGCAGCCTTGCAGAATGCCTGTCTGCTCCTGCTCTGGTAGCAGTGAGTGGGTGAGACTGTTTGCTTTCTTGGAGAGGTGGTTTGGGGTCTCATAAAAGATCGACTGTCCACATCAGATCCGTTAGACCTTGCCCTTGGCTTGTGAATGATCCCACTGTCCCCAGTGAGGCCTTTCTCAGGCTTCCCTCAGTAAACACTTGTGGAATGAATGAATTGGCACCTTGTGCAGAGTGGCCTGTTGCCCTGCAGAAATGTGACTCAGCCTAGGGGCAGCCTGGGCCCCACCACCCTCAAAATTTAGGAGGCAAGTGATACTTCTTCCTGGGCAAGGGAGGTGCACCCCCGTGGGCTTCCCAAGTTCACTCGTGATAAGCTTGCTGCCATCTGTTTTACAAAGAATTATAAAAGATACAGCAGATGGAGATAAAAAAACAAACAACTTTCCATTTTCTCTTTAGCAAATAGGCGAAGTGACTCTGTATTAACGAGGCTACTTCTCTCAACAGGGGGTGGAAGTTGATCTTCTTTGCTTTGATATTGGTGCTGATGGTCCACCTGTCCTGAGTTTTCCTCACAGTTGTCCCCATGCTTGAATCTGTTGCTCCATCAACATGTCAGTCCATCTCCGTGAGAGCCTTCCACTTTACTAAACGTGATAATCCTGCTCCTCGATTAGTTTCTCCTGAAAAAATGTCCAAAGTATGTCAGAAGAAGTTTTACCATCCTTGCCTCCAAGGGGAAATCTGGCCGACTTTCTCCCAAGACAGATCAGTTTGTCTTTTTAGCAATCCAGGATATTTTCTATATTCTTCTCCAGCACCACAATTCAAATGCATCCATTGGACTGCAGTCTTACTGATTCATTGCCCACCTTTCACAGCCGTATGACTTCACTGAAAGCACCATGGCTTGGGTATTTGGCTTTGGGTTTCCCAAACTTCCCCATGAAAAGCCCAAAACACAGATGCTGGTGAAGACTAGCCACTGTTGCACAGGGTTTGGGACATAGAGTTCAGAGTGGGCCAAGCAAGCTTGACATTTCTTTGAAGGATTTACATTATGCAATTTTAAATGACATTTTATGATATGTCTAATTGGGACATTCTTATTTATATTTTAAGAAAAATGTTATTTTATTTTCTAAAATCTTTCCATAAAGTTGCTGTCTTGGCACTTTGTCTTGCATTCTTGAGGACAGCCAGTGCCCGGATGAGGAAACAAAACAGAAGTTTTGGTTTGAAGACTTAGGACATTTTCCACTTGCGTGATTCATAGTGATGGAGTTCGCAAATCCTTTGGGAGACAACCCCTTCGAACATTCTGAAGGATGAAGAGTACATTTTAAAAATGAAAATGACATTCATTGTTAATTTTCTTCGTACAAAAGCTATACCTGTTCATTGCAGAAAAAGAGAAAATACGTGTGCACACATACAATAAATAAATAAATAGAAACAATACATTCCTCTACAGAAATAACCAATGTTTAAACTTGGGATATAGACTGCCAAATCTTTTTCTCTACATTTGTTTGAGTAAATTAAAAGAACAAATGAATACAATCCTCGCTTTTGAATCAATTAATGTCAGAGCGAGGAGCCATCTCGGATTTGTTTTGAACAGGGTTCGGAGACGAAGTTAGGAATAATTAAAAGCACCGAAAGGTTCATTTGTGTACTCCAAAGTTCACCCGTCATCATTTGCTGTGTCACTTAGTTTCCCACAGAGAGGAGTGCCTGCTGTCAGGCTGCCGCTGGCTCTGTTCCTTGCTCAGTTCTCAAATATGGCAGAAAAGGTGGTTCTTCAGAGTGGATGTGTTAAATTTCACAGGAGAGAGTTCTAAAGCTAATATATGCAGCAAAGAGGAAAGACCCCTCCACTCTGGAGAGCATTTTATGACCTGTGTGCATGCTTTATCTTGGAGTGGCTGTGAGTCAGACTCCACTCTGGCCATGAGTGAGTGGTAGGACCTACTTGTGATAGAGAACATCTCCGAGGCAGTTTCCTCTGCTGTGAATGAAGGACAATGACACCTCCTCTGCATTCTCCCACCATTATCATCGCAAGAACCAAATCCTAGGAATTGTTTTTGGTTACTTGAATTGTATGCAAGTGGATATGCCAGATACATATACATTTGTATCTTTAAACATAGAAAGATAAATGGCATTCTTTACAACAGGCTGGAATCTAATTAGCATTGTTGTTGCTATCCAAAGCTGTTGGCCCTTGACTCATGGTAACCCAAGTACAATGGAATGAAGGGCTGGTCATTCTTGCACCACCTCATAATTGTGGATTTGAACTTTATGTTCCATAAGGATTTCGTTGTCTGATTTTGGGGGGGAAGTAGGGTACCAGGCTTTTCTTCCTAGTCCAGTTTACTCTTGAAGCTCCACTGAAACTTGTCCAATATCATAGTCTCACATTCATTGTGTCAATCTCCCATGGACAATCTACCATATCAGGTGTATGTGATGGAATTGAACCCAGCTCTCCCATGCAGAAGATGCCCTGGTGGCATAGGATTTAAAGCTCTTGGCTACTTACTGAAAGGTCAGTGGTTCAAACCTACCAACTATTCCACAGAAGAAAGATGTGGCAATCTGTTTATGTATAGGTTCTTTTTTTGTTTGGCTACCTTTTCATTCTTGCTCATTATTTGTATTATTTTTAGTGTATCCTCACCGCTTTATTTCGATTTTATCTTTTATATTTCCCAGTTTGTGAAGCACAGAAAGATGCATAGAGAAAATAACTGATGCCTGCCTCTGTAAAGAGGGGGGGAAATGAGGAGCTGATACCAAGGGCTCAAGTAGAAAGCAAATGTTTTGAGAAGATGAGGGTAACACATGTACAAATGCACCTGACACAGTGGAATGTATGCATGGACTGTGATAAGAGTTATATGAGCTCCCAATAAAATGATAATTAAAAAAAGATTTACAACTTTCAGATGCTATGGTGTGTCTTTAGGTGTCATTGAGTTGACGCTGACTCCTAGTGACTTTTTGTACAATAGAACAGAGCAGAACACTGCTCAATCTGTTTTCCCAAGCATGATGTCTTTCTCCAGGAACTGGTTTCTTCTGACATGTCAAAAGTATGTGAGAAAAAGTCTAGCCATGCTTATTTCTAAGGAGCATTCTAGCCTGCTTCATCCAAGACAGATTTGTTTGTTCTTTTGGCAGTCCTTGGTACATTCAATCGTCTTCAGTCTTCCTTATTCAAAGTCCAACTTTATGAGGCATATAAGGCAATTGAGGCTACCGTGGCTTGGTGGAGGCTCACTTTAGTCCTCATCCTTATTTTTCAATACTTTACGGAGGTCTTGTGCAGCAGATTTACACAATGCAGTGCATTGTTTCATCTCTTGCTACTACTTCAATAAGCATTGATTATGGTTCCAAGAAAGACTAAATCCTTGACAACTTCAGTGTTTTTCCCACTTGTCATGATGTTGCCTCTTGGTTCAGTTGTGAGAATTTTTTCGCCTTCTTTACATTGAATTGTCTTTGATCCCAGTCAGGTCTTCTTCACTTTTTGCAAGTAACTTTGTGTTAGCTGCATATCATAAGTTGTTAATAAGCCTTCCTTCAATCCTGATGCCACATTCCTAATATAATGTAAACCCTAAGGGCAGTTCGACTTTGTCTACATAATTGCTGTGAATCTTAGTCACCTCAATTGTAATGAATTTGATCTGGTTTGGGTTTCTCCCACATGGAGGGTAAGAATTATGATGAACTACGAGTACCAAAGTTTCGCTGACTTAATTATTATATACGTGCTCTATTGAATTCCCTACACTTCAAAATTATTTTATATGAGAAACATGTTATTTTATATACATGCATATATGTCAAAACATTTGTTAATTCTACATTTTCTACATGTACATTCAGTAGCATTGATTACACTCATCATGCTATACAGCTATCACTACTATCCAAGTTACTCCACAATCAACTGAAATTCATAATCCTCTAAGAGGTTCTTATTTTTACATTTTCTTTGAAGAAAGGATTCTTTGGTGGCTAATATCTTGTATATCTTCATCAGAATTCTCTTTTTTGGGAGGGGGAGGGGCATCACTACCCTGGTGGGACTAGGAGCTTCATCAGAATTCTTAACCAAGCAGGAGAACAGAAGACAGACACATTTTACAGAATAAAAACACAATTTCCATCTAAGAATCTGGTCATTTGTACATAGTTGCAATACTCAGCTCTCTTGTTGCCTAAGGCAAAGCAGAGGTTTGGAAGGAGGAAGGATGAAAGAAATTAGAGCAACTAGAAAGGCAGTGGGTCCTCGAGGGACATAGTTGAATACCCACAGTCATTGCCTGAGGGCTTCTCTCAAGAACACACCCAGTGCCTTGCAGCTCTGGGGAGAGGAATGGACCCTGCCCTGGGAGGCAGGTGACTTGATTCCTTCTTGTGTGTCTGCCAAAGACAAGTTTGGGACCTGAATTTAATAAGACCCTCTCTCTAAACCTTGATTTCTTTATAAAGTGAGGGATTGGACCAGATAAGGTTCCTTCCAGTCTTAAAATTTTATGATCCAAAGCCAAACAAAAACAACAAAATATCGTGACTCGGGCTTATTTTCCATTCACATCTGCCCAGATAGAAGGCTACCGGTAGAGCATTACCACACCCAGATGAATCAGGATTCAGAAAATGTGCCTATTTCCTGTTGTTTCAACTTCTAAGGGCCATTCAGGATTTTCTGCAAGTCCTAGTAGACTGCCTTCCTGTAGAACACTTTGGGAATATCAGACATTCTACATCATCTCCAAGAGAGTTGTTTCTGATCATTTATATGATCATTTATCTGCTACTATTAATTTAGGACCTGCTAAGATTGTTAGGAGGGAAAGACTGCTTTGAGGCAATGATGGAGAGAAGAGATTGACAGAAATTTAATGAAAATAAGTTCATCATGGCCATGTGTGTCACTAGATACTTGTCTGATAAGTCATTGAATGCAGTGTTTCTCTTCATGCCACTTCCAAATTGACCCTGTGCAAGGACTTTTGTAGAATCTGGTAGCACTTAGGACCATACTTTTGAGTAGTTTAAAGTTCAGTGGAGCAAAGTGACTGAACTGTAGTTGGATTAATAGGGAAATGAAAACCCAAATTGGATTGGACGTCCCCTCACAGAAGGGTCACAAGGAAGGGATGAACCAGCCATGGTGCAGTATAGTATGGATGAAACATACAAATTTCCTTTAGTTCTTTAATGCTCCCCCCACTCTCATTATTTCAGTTCTACCTTACAAATCCAGCTAGACGAGAGTGTGAACACTGGTACAGATAAGAGCCCTAGACACAAAGAATTCAGGCTAGATAAATCCCTCAGCAACAATAATAGGAGTAGCAATACCATGAGGGTAAGGGGAAAATAGGGGGAGAAAGGAAGAATCAGTTGCAACAATTGATGTATAACCTCCCATTCCAGGGTGATGAACAACAGAAACAGGGGCGAAGGGGGACAGTGGATGCTGTACGACATGAAAATAATAACAATTTATAAGTTATCTAGGGTTTATGAGGGGAGAAGGGTGGGTGAGGGAGGAAATAAATGAGCTGATACCAAGGGCTCAAGTAGAAAGAAAATGCTTTAAAAAGGATGATGGCAACATATATACAAATGTGCTTGACATAAAGGATGTCTGGATTATTATTAGAGCTGTAAGAGCCACCAATAAAATGATTTGTTTTAAAAAATGAAAGAAAGAATAGGAGACTCCAATTGGAATTTGGGAAGAAAAGGAGGGCCTCTCTCCCATCAAGGACTTGAAATGGAATCTTCTTGTTGAATCCTGTATCTACAAGCCTGGCGATTCTTGGCACTCAGTGGGGCCTTCATGTAAGAAAGTTTTAATGAATCAACGAAAGAATAAATGAATTGCTTTCTTGATATGAAGTGCTTGCTGAAATATATTGCAATACCCCTTAGCTGGTGACAGTTCTGTTTTAAAATTGTGTGTGTGTGTGTGTGTGTGTGTATTAAATGCACCCTGATGGTGTCGTTGTTCTGAGCTGGGCTGTGATCTGCGTGGCCGGCAGTTGGAAAGAAACCCACAGGGGTTGCTATGTGTCACCACTGATTCCATGGCAGGGAGTATATATATATATATATATATATATATATATATACACACACACACACACATATTTACACATATATATGAAATATAGAAAACCATTTGCAAATATAACAATTTTTACGTGTACAGTTCAATGACATTGATTATGTGCATCATGTGCAACCAATGTTGCTGTCCTTTTCCAAATTATTCCACCCTCATTAACAGAAGCTTGCAGTTCTTTACACACACGGAGTATTATCACTTAGAAAAGTACTTTTCTATCCATTCATCTTGTAAAGATGATGGAGATAAATAAGGACCAAATGAAAAAAATTTCTAATGGTGTACTTTGCAGACAAATCTGACCTACTGGCAGAAATAAATCTGGTTTATTATTCCCATAAATGTTTTCTTCTTTTATAAATGCATAAAGAAATAATGGGAAGGTCAAGATAAGTGTGCAAAACTATGCATTCAGAGTTAGACAGTAAAAGAAAGGCGCCCAGCTAGCTTCTGGGCAAATAGGCATGTCTCCTTTGTCTTGCAGAAGCTTTATTCTAAGTCTTGGCAGACCGGACACTGCCAGCTTCTGATTAGAGAGATGTGTTTTTGCCACCATTACTCATGGCCACAGGCGCCTGACCCCTCTTGCCACTGGCTGAGTCACTTGAGGAAAGCACGGCACTGTGAGGCTGAGGGCCTCGGCTGGCTCCGAGGACCAGCCACGTTGCTTCAGCTCTGTGCCCAAAACCGCTCTTGCCTTACTGCCAGCCCTCTGAGCCAGAAGCAAGACTGAGTTGTGGTCTGAGGGGAGATTCTTTAGGGAAGAGTCTTCGTCATTGCTGGTTTGGAGATAGTCATTTGATTTTCACAAGTGAACAGTCTGAATGCTCAATTTAATTCTTTGCTTGTTTTTAGAATAATCAATTTTAGGATTATTTTTAACACCGTCACATCTTGGGACACATTCAGGAAGTGCACCTGAAACCTTTGCAAACTCCAAGCCTACAAGTATTTCCATAGTATAGCATTTCTTCATTGTATCTATAAAATGATAATGGTTTCACCAAGATTTTTTGAGGATTAAGTGGGGTCAGATATTAAATCAAAAATAAGGAAAAATATATTTTTTGAGGCTGCTGCAAGGATGGTTGGCAAGAATAACTCACCCTCCAAAGACACATCACTTCAGACCTATCTGATGCCATTTCTTAGAGCACTGATCTTATTATGAAGCCCTGTCTGATGACAGCTTCTATGTAACATACCAGCTAGGTAACTTATGGATAGCTAAAATCATAAATTTCCAATGCAAATGCATTGGTAACACTCAGGGGAATAGTAATTGGTGATATAAGATTTATATTTCTGTTATTTAAAAATATGATTTCCTGATTTGCTATGAGGTTTATTTCTTAAATAATCTTTTGTATTCTATCTGATTGCTTCAGGGTTGTATTTCAACCCTATGTGGCAAGTAAGCAAACTGGTTATGGTGGTGGTCATCCTGGTGGTGGTGATGATGATGATGACAACAATGACGATATCTAACATGATCAAGCATTTATACAGGCAAGAAGTGGTTCAGTAATAAGATTTTCAGTTTCCATGTAGGGGACCTGACTTTGATTCCTGGTTAGTGCCCATTAAGGGCAGCTGCCAGTGTCTCTTGCACAGAGGAGCGAGAATAGCTGTTCAAGGGGTGTCAGTTTCCTTCTTTGCCCATTGCTCCTGAGCGTTCCCACTCTCCCATCACACTTCATCTCATTGTTCAAGTTTTCATTCTGCCTGTACAAAATAGAGACTCATGATACCTGCCCCAGGATTGTACTTGTTTTCATTTAATCATTAAGTTGATAACCAGGTGTTGAGGGTTCTTAAATGAACAAGGAAATACCTATGTGGCACAGTGGTGAAACACTGACGCAAGGTTAGCTGTTCAAATTCACGAGCCTCTCCAAGGGTGACAGATGAGATAATCTGCTGAAGATGAAAGCATTGGAAACCCTGTGTGGTCATTTTAATTGGTTACATAGGGTGGGTAGTATTGGAATTGACTCCGTAACAATGGGCTTTTAAAAGGTGACAAAGGTAAAGTAATATAGTATAGTGCCGTAAATATTCTAGTAAAAATACATACAGCCCATTGTGAAATTGTAGAGAGAATTCCGGGGGGAGTTGAGAAGAGATCTACGAGCTAGTGCAACTGCTGAGCGGTAGTTTTCCAGGTTGAAAGAGGGTGGGATAGCAAAGAAGGTATATTGCATTAGAGGACATTTCAAAGCTCGAAGGCTGGAAGGTCACAGCATAGTAAGAGAAGAGGGAGAGACCACTGAGATAGCATAAAGGGCCGGTAAGCTTTGATTGGAGGTGACCCTAATGTGGTAGATTGAAGTACACAGGTAAAACTAGATTAATGCTCGGCCTTCATGTTGAAGGCTACAAGGGACTACTGGAAGTGTTTCAATCCTTTCCATCGGGCTCGTTCTCCCAGCCCAGAGTCAATGCCAACTCAGAGGGACCCTGGGGAGCAGGGTCGAGCGCCCCCTGCGGAGATTCTGAGACTGTAGCTCTTTGTGAGAGTAGCGAACCATGTCTTTCTCCCAGGGCGCAGCTGGTGATTCCAAAGATACTTAGAGCATGCCGGGTCAGGATAGGGAGCCCTGGTGACGCAGTGGTTCCCTCCTTCAATCTTGTGAATGAGCTCACGAGATGTCCACAGGAACGCCCTAAATAGTGGAAGATGGATTGGAGATGGGCTGAACGCACACTTGTTTGGATTTATGGTTATAGCTGAGATGACGTATTTGAAAGCTTTTGGGTAAAAGTCTAGTGGTGGAATTTGCTATTTCAATTCAAGCCTTCTACAGTAAGGTACATAATGTTAAAAAAAACATAGTGACGCCGAGGTATATTATTGTATACGTAGGGTCACAATGTAGTCAGATTCGCTCAAAGAGATAAATATGTCAATAAAGGACCCAAGCTTGCTTTTGGAAAAATGTTAAGAGGTTTGAGCTCAGAAAGAGTGTTTAATCCCTTTCTTGTTGTGGTGGTTGTTATTTATGTGCATGTTAAATTTTGTGAGTGTTTTGTAGAGTTTGTGTGTGTGTGTGTATGTGTGTGTTTCGTGTACTGTTGTGAATTTCCTGGGGAGTGAAATAGGGAGGCTTTGGCTGAAAATTGCTGTTTGCGAGTCAGTTTCAAGAAACTAACTGGTTCTTTATCCCAAGCAGAGTGCGAGTGAGATACAGGTACACACACTTGAGCGTTTCTAGGCCTGTGTTTATGTTTTCCTGAGTGTTGTCTGCCTTATGCAGACCAGAGGGAAAACCTGACATGTACCAGGGGTTCCTCAGGGAAGGCCACTGGGGAGATTAGCCTTGGTAACTAGGGGTGCCTAGACATAGAAAAGATTACCTGCTTCCTCATATGAATCCGGGGGATGGCCAAGAGCTAAGGTTGTGGAGGAGATATGGCTGCACCTGTTAGATTTTTCTGGAGCAGATGTGTTTGAGGGAGTGGATGTATTTGTTTTATCTCTTCCCTTGTCACCTTTCCCCAATATCACTCTCTTAGTAGCCAGTTGAAATCAAGTCTTGGGGTGGCATTCAATGCACAGGGAGAGAAATGTACATTTTAAACTGTAGGTGATCCATCTTGGTCATTTGAGATATTCGACCTTTTTTCTCATTAAAGTGCCAAGCCCCATGCTCATCTCACTATGTCAGTCAGGGTAAGGATCATACCTTTGGTAAATTTCAGTTTAGTCTCCTACACTTACAACCAAAGTCAACAGGATCCAGATGAACTCTGGATGGGAATGGCCAGCTGTGTTGGAAGGTATGTTTATGTGTGGTGTTTACTGTGTGACTGAAACTGTGTTAAGCTCAGAGTTTAGTGGGAGAGATGGAAATTTATAATTAAAGTATAATGATTAGATGGTCAGAGATAACTACACTGGGGAAAGTGGAATATGAGAGAAAGTACCAAATGTTAGGAATGACTTCCTGGAAGAGGTAACATTTGAAATAAGGCTTGAGGAATGACAAGAATCTGAAGATCAAGGGGAATTGGAAGAGAAACTCTTCCCTATAGAAATGGAAAATAGTGTGCCATACCCATGCTCAAAGCAAGGCTAACAGGAACTGAAGCTGGCATGGTAGGCTTGGGTCACTAGATCATCAAGGGCTTTGTTTGTTTTTTGGACATCACTGCCCTCTGGTGGGAGTAGGAAGCCCAGCCTTGCTTCTGGAGAGCTGCTGCTGGATTGGAACCGCCAACCCAGTGGACCACAGTCCTGCACACAACCACTACGCCACCGGGTCTCAGCCCCATCAAGGTCCTTATACATCTCATTAAGGATCCTGGCTTTATCTCATATAGTTGTAATGAAACTCAAGACAATAATAGGCAACCTTATTGAAACCTGCATAGTATATTTGAGGTAAGCACTTTATACGAATAGTAACTCATGTAGTCTTCATCATTTGCAATAGGCATTTCCTTTTTTTAGAATATTAAACTTCCACAAAAGCAGTTCTATATATAAGGAAGATTACCATATGCATGAATTGGAAGTAGATATTATAAAACATCTCTCTTCTTCTCCAGTTAATTTGTAGATTCAGTGCAATTCTAATGTTATTCTTTTTTTAAAAAATAATTTTATTGGGGGCTCTTACAGCTATTATAACATTCAATACATCATCTGTATCAAGCACATTTGCACACATGTTGCCACATACATTTCCAAACATTTTCCACTTAAGCCCTTGGTATAAGCTCCTCTTAAAAAGAAAAGCTCCTCTTTCCCCTCCCCCCTTTTTAAAAAAGGAATCATTTTATTGGGTACTCATACACCTCCCCTCATGATCCATACATACATCAATTGTATGCAGATCTCATTTGCACACTTGTTGCCATCATTACTCTCAAACATCCTCCCTCCACTTAGGCCCCAGTTCCACCTCCCCATATTTCCCTTCCTCCCTCTGCGCCATGAACCTTTAATAATTTACAAATTGCTATTTCATATCATACACTGTCCAATGTGTCCCTTCACTCACTTCCCTGTTGGCCATGCCCCAGAGAGGAGGTTATATGTAGATCCCTGAAATTAGTTCCCCCTTTCTACTCCACCATCCCACCACCCACCCAGTATCACCACTCCCATCATTCGTCCTGAGGGAATATCTATCCTAAATTCCCCATGTTTCCGACTCCAGTGTACATCCCCTGTTCTAGTCAGACTTGTCTGGTAGAACTGGGAGCATGATAGTGGGTGTGAGGAAGCATTTGAGAACTAGAGGAAAGATGCATATTTCATTGTTACTACACTGTACTTTAACTGACTCATCTCCTCCCTGCAACCCCTCTGTAAGAGGATGTCACTTCACCTATTGATGGGCTTTGGGTGACCAATCTGTACTCCCCCCATTTATAATGATATAATTTTAGTTCTTTGATGCCTGGCACTGGATCCCTTCAACACTTCGTGGTCACGCAGGTTGGTGTGCTTCTTCCATGTGGGCTTTGTTGCTTCTGAGCTGGATGGCCGTTTGTTTACTCAAGCCTTTAAGACCCCAGGCACCATATCCTTCCATAACTGGGCACCATCAGCTTTCTTCACCACATTTGCTTATGCACACATTTGTCATCAGTGATCATATCGGGAAAGTGAACACGCAATATTATGGTTTTTAGTTCTTAACTGATAACTGATCCCTTTGACAACTCATGGTCTACACACTGGTGTGATTCATCCATGTGGGCTCTGTTGCTTCTGAGCTGGATGGTCGCTTGTTTACTCAAGCATTTAAGGCCCCAGACACTACATCTTTTGATAGCTGACACCATCACCTTTCCCACCAACATTGCTTATGCACACATTTGTCTTAAGTGATCAGGTAGGGAAGGTGGGCATCATGGAATGCCAATTTAATAGAACAAAGTGTTCTTGCATTTAGGAAGTACTTGAATGGAGATCCAAGGCCCATCTGCTGTTCTACTACTAAGCCTATATGTATAAATTCGTTGATCTGTTTCCCCCCATTGTCACATATTGATATATGTACCTATATACATGCCTGTCTTTAAAGCTCTATAAATGCTCTTTACCCTCAGTAATGCTGATTAATGCTCTTTCCTCTATTTCCTTTTACTTCCCTCTTGTCCCACTATCATACTAAGCCTCCATTGGGTTTCAGCATTTTCTCTCTGTTACATTACCCTTGATCAATCCCTACTGGACTAAATGCTCTTTACCCTCAGTAATGCTGATTAATGCTCTTTCCTCTATTTCC
>PVJH01022065.1:0-37363 GCA_004026705.1 Nesogale talazaci | reverse complement strand
CTGGGAGTTTCAGAGACTGTAATTCTTTACAGGAATAGAAAGCCGTGTTGGTTACCCACCCAGCGCATAACCACGGTGCCACCAGTTCTCCTCACCAACATGCCACCTCCCACCCCAGCCCCCACCAAATGCTTCCTTTTCCTGAGCACAAAAGTCAAAGTCCATGTAATGGTCTCCAAGGTTGCACACAATTTGGCCCCAATGTTTATGACCGAGTCTCCTATTGCTTTGTCTTCTTGCAGTCATATTGGACTCACTGTTTCCTGAACATATCAGGCATGCTCCCATTTAAAGGCCTTTGCATTAGCAAAACTGGCTGTTACTGCCGAGGAGTTTGGACTTCCTCTAACTATTAAAACAAAGCCAAGCAAAGTTCATTGTCATCGAGTCACAGCAACCCTCTGTGGGTCCCTAAGACTGTAGTATTTATGAGAGTAGAAAGCCTAGTCTTTCTCCCGTGATGCTGTGGTGGTTTCAAATTGTGGACCGTGGGGAGTTTGGCCCCTAGAGTAGGCACTATGCCACCACGGCTCTCACTTCCTTCAAGTCATCATCCTGGGCATCTTGCCATAAAATAGAGATTTTCCCACTTTCTGGCTTTAACTTCTCTCCAAGCTCTTGCTTTCACCCCATCTGAAAATTTCATGCTTATCAAAAAGATAATTGCATGGAGTAATATATCTAGGAGTATAGGCATGCTTATTAACCACTGTTTGCTCAGTTCAATGTCCCTCCTTTTTCAAATACTACTAGGTATCCTGGGTCATAGAGCAGCAGTTCTCAATTAGTGAGTTGCGACCCCTTTGGGGGTTGAGTGATCTTTTCATAGGGGGTCACCTAAGATAATCAGAAAATGCATATTTCTGATTGTCTTAGGAACTGAGACCCTGCTCCTCTAGAATGGAAATGAACAGCATACTTCTCTTGCTGTTTTCTGGCCAATGCTGTTTTCTGTCTTAGATGATTTTTCGGATCCTATTTCCAGATGTTGCCATGAGTTAAAATCCACTAAGAGCAATGGGTTTGGTTTCGGGTTGCTCATGCCTCTGTTTACACATTATTCAGTATTCTCCTGAATTCTTGCCCACCAACTTTCCTATTTTTACTCTGGAACACAAATGTCGTGTTTTTTTTTTTATTTCACTATAAACAAAGGCATTTTTATCAAAATCCAAAGACTTTCAGCTGTCAAATGCCTCAGAAGACCATGAAAAACCTGTTGTTTATGCAATGTCAATTTTATTTTTTATTGCCACTATCCAGCTAGAATCCCAGGGAGGGAGAATTTGAGGACTGATAACATGAGTTTTAGAGCTCTAATGGATTCTTAATTAGGACTGGATAAAATTTATAGTATAATCGTTTACAATTGGTGGACAAAGCAAGGTGAGCATTTTGAAAGGAACCTTAAAAACAACTGTGGTTTGATTTAAGTGAGTGGTTTTCCTAGTAAGCTAAATATTATTCTAACTTAAAAAGAGTCTCTTATTTTCTTTAAAACTTGTGAAATGGGAGCTGAGCCCTGCAGTGGCTGTGTGCAGGACTGTGGCCCACAGGGTTGACGGTTCAAATCCAGCAGCAGCTCTTCAGGAGCAAGGCTGGGCTTCCTATTCCCACCAAGGCAGTGATTGGTGGTGGTGGTGGGGGGGGGGGGACTTGTGAAATGGTGGTGGTAACCTTATTTATTAAAATAGAAGAGGGTTAATGTTTATATCTCACTTTACATAACTAAAGGGGTCCTGATTCTGTATGGTTAAGCACTCTACTGCTAAGTGGAAGGTCAGTGATTTTAACTCCTCAGTTCCATCACGTGAGACTGACACTGCAGCCTAGGAAATCTATGGAGCACGTCCACCTTTGCCCTAGAGGGTTTCTATCAGTCGGAATAAATGTGAAGGCAATGGGTATGCATAACTAAAATGTAACTGCAGTCATTGTCACCTAAGTACTGGCAGTTTTTACCTCTGGATGCCTTTTATTTATTTATTGGTTTTTATGTTTTTCAATTTTTCTAGAACAAGTATTAGCTACTTTGAGAATAAAAACAAATTAACAGAAGACAATTTCTTTTTTTTTTTGGGGGGGGCATCACTGCTCTCTGGTGGCGGGAGTAGGAGGCCCAGCCCCACTGCTGGAATTGAACCTCCGTCCCAGTGGGCCGCAGTCCCGTGCACAACCACTACGCCACCGGGGCTCAGCCCCAGAAGACAATTTCTTTTTCTATTTCTTACAGTAGTTGAGTCTCTCACAACATTTAACAAAGATTGTGTGATTTCTTTCTCATTGTAATTACATGTTCTAACTGAGTGGTTGAATATATATATATGTATATATATATATATATAAATTCTGAAGACATTTAGATAATTGAGTACAGAAGAAATTACCTCTCAAAACTGAAGATAATATAGCCTCTCTCCTTGTCTTCTTTATCACTTTCATTACCAAAGATAATATCTAAAGATACATTAAAAGAATATTAACAAAAGTAGGGAAAGGAAATATATAAATCAAAATAAGTAAAATCATATTAGAACTTTGCCTTTAGGCTATTATTTCAGGCACAGTAGTGAAAGAACACTTTGGATGAGAGCCTTGGGTATCAAAATTTCAAAAATGCCTGTATAATCTGTATTCTATAAACCAAAGGTAACGTGCTTTGTATGTCTTTGAAACCTTCAAAGTAAGGGCGTTGTACAAGAACACAGAGAAAGCTTTTTCAATGCTTGTGAAGAATTTGTTGGCAGAAGCACTTGGTTCAATCATTTCAAAGTGAGGGCAAATTTGCACAGCAAAGAGCAAGTGTGAGTTGTCCTTAAATTGCCCATTGATAACCCCGGGACTTATTTTGGTGTCCACCATTTTTAAGTATGGATTTTAAAGAATAAAAAATTTAACTAAGGATGAATCCAAAGGTGTTGAAATTAAACCTGAAATAGCAATCTTTTATCCAACCCATGTCTATCACACTGTTTTCAAAAAAAAAAAGACCAGTAAAACTACTAAGATTATAAATAGTTTTACATCTCAACAGCTTTCCCTAAACTTTCTCACAATTGTGCCCAGTAGTATGACATCTTAGAAAGAAAAGCAAAAAGAGGGGCTGAGCCCCGGTGGCGTAGTGGTTGTGCACAGGACTGCGGCCCACTGGGATGGAGGCTCAATTCCAGCTCCACAGGCGCAAAGACTGGGCCTCCTACACCCACCACCAGAGGGCAGTGTTGCCCCCCCAAAAAAAACAACAAAAAAGCAAAAAGAAATAACAGAAATATTATTTTACTTAAATGTAATAAAATTTGAACTAAATTTTATAAAGATTTCAAGATAAATTACATATAATTATTTTTGTCTTAGTCTTATTCCTCAGGTTTTAAAAATGAGCTAATTGCCAGTTATTTTGTTTTTTACAATTTTTTAGTAACTCAATGATTAAAAAATAATTTTTAACAGTGTCATTAGCACATAATCCTAATATAACATTGAATAGTTCTATAATATCAAGAAATGTATAATCATAACCACAGTAACTTGAATCCTTGGGCACTTCATTTTCCAGAGTTCTAATTTGCTTTTCCTCCCAGCACGTGCAGCATTTGTTGGCTTCCAGCTCAGTTAAGCTTCCAGCCTTCTGGCTCACAGGAACAGTTCAGAAGCACTTATCCTTTCTCACTTGAAACTTTCAAACCACTGATGGTCATGGACCAGTCAGGTCGATATGTGCAGATTTGGGGGAGAGATGATTCAATTCATCACAAAGTTGTTTCTTTTATTATATTGAAATCAGAGACCTGTTGCTGAGCCCACAGGACTGCGGCCCACTGGGTTGGAGGTTCAAATCCAGCAGCAAGGCTGGGCCTCCTACTCTCACCACCAGAGGGCAGTGATGCCCCCAAAACCCAAAAACAAAACTAAACAAAAAGAAATCAGAGACCTGTTGGCAGTGGAGGATAGTAATATGAGAGTGTGGAGACAATCTTTGGGAATTCCTGTCAGCACTACAACTCTGGGTGATCTTCTGAAATTCTGAAACTTGTTTCCTCAATCTGCCAGAAGCTTGATTTTCAAGTGGACCAAGAGGTTGAAAGGTTAAGGAACTAGGAAGCAGAAACAGAAGAAATAAGGGGTATAGGAAGCAAAACTGCTTCAGTCTCGAAGGATAGGACCATGGTTTATGGGGTCTCAAAGGGTAGAATGAATAGCTGCTGGACGCAAAGGATGGGGTCACTGTATCCTAGGTTTCAAAGAGCCAGATCTTTACCAACTTAGGTCTCAAAGGTGAGTTGGCACTCATGAATGCCATTTCCTTAGAGCCAAAGAACAGAATTTGTCAAGACCCAGGGTATTAGGCTCCCATTCAGTCAGATTAGGAGGATGGAGCTGTCCAAAACTAAGAGAAGAGGGTTGCCATCCAGTGAGCCTGGAAGGTGGAGGCTAAGTCCCGAACCAAAGGTGACCAAGGACCAGAGGGCATAACTAAAAGCCAGAGTCTAGAGGGCAGGGCCCAGAGGAATATTTTCAAGCTTTGAGTTATAATCTAAATTGTTTAATGGGCTTTCTTGTTATCCCTTATTTCCCCCAATTTCTCCCATTTGTGATGGAAATGCCTATCTTGGCATTGTACTTTGGAAGAAGATAATATGTATTATAGATTTCACAGGTTCAAAGATGAAGAGGAATTTTACTCCAGGATGGAATATGGATTTGAAGTTATTTTAAAGATTTTTAGGCTATATAAGGGTGAAACTGCCCTACATGTGGCAAGGATATTAATTTTGGGCCACTAAGGTTTGGATTGAATTGACAAAATGGCTGTAACACTGGGTTCAAGGGTTAGAACAATTGTGAGAATGGTGTGCAGGATAGGGCAGTGTTTGTTCTGTTGTGCATAGGGTCAATATGAGACGGAACCTACTTGCTGGCACCTATCAACAACAAAAAAATGGAATGTTATGGATTGAGTTGTGTCTCCCAGAAATCTGTGTCAACCTGGTTGCTTCATGATTCTCAGTGATTTGGCAGTTATGTAATAATGCACTTTGGCAACTATGCAATGATATGATCAGTCCTTGTGTTGTTACCTAACTTGATCAGACAATCAGCCATAAGAAAATTAGGCTAGGACATGATACTTTTTCTTAAGTCACAGGTCTGATCCCATGTAAAAGAATTTTCCCTGAGGTCTGGCCTGTATCACCTTTTATCCTATTGTCTTTTGAGTTCAATCTTCTGTGCTTACGAAGGGGAAGATTGATGCTAAGAAACATGGGAATCTCCCAGGATCACGGAGCCCATAGCTACTGGAAGGAAACAATGACCACCCCCTGCACCCCGTTACCCCCCAAGTCCCTTGAGCCAACAGAGAAAGAAAACCACTCTGTAGGGCGGGTGCTCTGAGTTTGAACTTGTAGACTCTGAAACTGCGAGAGAATACATTTCTGTTGAGTATAGCTCTTCACCAGTGGAAACTGTTTTAGCACCATTAGGTAATAAGACAAACTTTCTAATAATGGGGAGAAGAGTAATATGAACTATTCAAGTTTCGGGTGAATTTCATGGGCTGAAATAGAGAATAGAAGACCTTTTACAGTCCTATAAGTCTGTATAGGATATACACCGTAGCTCTTTTAGCCTACCATGCCCATAACAGGTAAGGAAGTCAAGTACTTCACTTAAATAATTGTCGCCAAAGAATTAATAAATTCTACTGCTAGGATTAGAAGGCATCATTTCTGCTGTGTCCCAGTGGCGTAGTGGTTGAGTATGGGACTGTGGCCCATTGGCTTGGCAGTTCAAATCCAGCAGCAGTTCTCCAGGAGCAAGACTGGGCCTCCCACTCCCACCACAGGGCAGTGATCCTTTGCCCCCCCCCCCAAAAAAAAAAAAAGAAGGCATAATTTCTAAGTCTATTAACCACTTTTCTCAATGTAGAATGTTCACTCAAGGTTGGATGTGTGGACATAGAAAATGACACTAATTGTGTTAGAGTAGACTAGAGAAACAAATTCATAAGCACACATATGTATATAAGAGAGAGGTTTATATACAAGAGCAATTGTACATCAAGAAAACATCCCAGCCCAGTCCAGTTCAAGGTCATAAGTCCTATATTAGGCCATACGTCTGATACCAATCCATAAGTCTTCTCAGACTCATGAAGCATATGCAATGATGCCAGGACAATAACAGACCAGTGGGTGCAGTCTTGTGTATCCAGTACTGGTAGAAGCAACTCAGCGCTGACAGGGGCCTCCATGTGGCTTTTCTGGCTTCAGAGGTCTGGTTCCATCAGGGTAAGCCCATGTGGCTTCTCCTCCCAGATGTCTCACATCTTGTGTCTTGTGTCTTGTGAACTGCAATGTCTCCCAAGGACTCAGGTGCAGTCTCTCACACTCATGGGGGAAATATCATGAGTTTTCCTAGAATTCTCAGGAGAAAGATATGCCCACACAGAGGTCTCATTGTGTATCTCCAGATTGACAGGCCAGATTCCACCCCTACACTCCCAGTCATGAAACTGACACGAGTACATGAGTGCCATACTAAATATACATGCACATACTATTATATAGAGAATGTTCATGTATATATTGCATAAATAGTTTTTGTAGGGAAACACACTTCCTCAAATTTTGGAGAGAGTGATTAGGCTGTAACAGCTATTATAGTCAAAGGTTAGTTTAAACAAACCTTTGAATTTGCTAGTTTTCTTTCCCTTTAATATCATCAGTAGACAAAAGAGAAATGTGGTAGATTCATGCCAACATAATTTTTAAAGATCATTGTATTGATAATCCTTTTTTCCTTGAATAGCTTATAATTTTCTTCATTTTGCAAAAATTTTTAAAAGACTTTTAACATAAAACTTTGTGACATATTAAAGAAGAGTGAAATGTGAGTGGATGAGTAATGAGGCTCAGAAGGAAGTCATTGGCGCTGGGGTATATGTGCCTTGACAGAAGGAAGCAAGAATACCTCCTCAGGCTTCAACACTAACTTCATCTCTCAATTGTTAGCTGTGTTATGATTCAGAGATAAGTGGAAACATTTCATGAATAATCAGCCATTTGGGGAGCTATTTTTTTATTATTTGCCTAACAGGTCCTTCATTTCCAAAGCATCACAGCATCAGAGGAAAAAAAATACAGTGTGTATGGGCTGCCATTGAGATAAAATAGACATTCAAAATTCACCACATATAACTATGCCTCTCGGGTTTGAAGTTTTCATTTGTTTGCTTTTCAACAGCTCTTTATTGCTTCTGCAGTTCACTATTACAATTCTATTAGCGCAGAGGTTTCTCTATCTCTACAAATGATGGGAGAGCGTTGTAAGAATGTATTTCTTTCCTCTTGGAGAAGAGTGAGGTGATCATAAAGACATTATAATATAAAGACAGGGCATGGGGAGGCAGAGATTATTTCTCTTGAAAATAGGTTTCCAGGTTTCCCCCTCTTTTTCTAGACTTCTATTAATTTTCAATCTATCTATTGGGCATATACCGTGTGGTTGACATCAGAAAAACAAATCACCACCCTCCAGGAGTTCACTATTTATATAGCAGAGAGAAAGAGACAGGTTTCCAGTTATTTCTAATTAAAACCTGAAGAGCATGGGTAGGGATGTCAACATTTTAATTTATACATTAAAATTTAAAAATAATTTTAGTGTTGGCTTCAACAACTTTATTATTTAATTTTTAGGGAGCAGTTATTTTATTTCCAAACTGTTTGTGATATTGAGAAACTCAAACATATATATTTAAAAATTATTTTATTATTTTTTGGGGGGGGCATCACTGCCTCTGGTGGTCATGGGTGCTACCCAGTGCTGCTCCTGAGACCTGGCGCTGGATTTGAACTGCCAAGTCCGCTGGCCACAATCCCACACTCAACCACTTATGCCACCAGGACTCAGCCCTAAAAATTATTTTTAAAAGTAAATAAACTGTATGTTGGCTTTACTGATGGACATCTTAACAGAGATGGCACAGGGCTTGGAGCACACATTGTGGGGGACAGAGATGACATCAGATGCCTTCCAGAAGCCAACAGTATCATAGCAATTGTGTTAGGCCAGGTCGACTAGAGAAACAAATGCAGGCACACTCATATATGTATAAGAAGGAACTTTATATCAAGAAGTTCTGGATATCAGTTGATATCTAGATATCAACTCAAGTCCAGACATCCCTCTTCAGATTCATGCAGTCACAAGCAATGATGCAGAATGCAGGAGGATCATAGGCCAGTGCATGCAAAGTCTTGTGGATCTAATCCGGCTGTGATTTGATTGACAGATTAGTCTCCACCCCTACACTTTCATGTATCAAGTTGTCATCAATTATGTCACTACCACAACAATCTCGAAAGATTATTAGAGGATATAGAGTCACTTACTATGTGAAAGTGGTAGGGTTAAGAATGAAAAGTAAGGCTGGAAGAACTTCATAAGGAAAAGGAGAACTAGTAGGGACGTCATGGAATCAAAACCATTTGAGGTCTTTGATGTATAAAGCTCTGCAGGGAATGTTGGAAAGTAGGCTAAAAAATAAAATCAAGGAAGGAGCCTAGACTTTATCTTCTTGGTGTTGATGAAGAATTAGCAAATGATCTTAGAGGGAGTGAGTGTCATTGTCATATTTGTAATTTAGAAAAAGAAATAGAAATATCACTGTGTTTCATCATGGAGAAAGAATTAAAAAGGAATAACTATAAAGTTATTAGCTTATTCAGTTGCACTAAGGGTTAAAAAAGTGTTTGAAACCCAGCAGTCAATTTGATATTGCACATATATAAGGGACTCTAAAAAGCTCATGAAAAAATGGGGGTAAAAGATAATGGGTGTAGCCAAGAACCCTGGAGGAATAATGGATATGAGCTGGGCTGCTATCCAAAAGATAATGGATATATTATGCATGTGTGACAGTTTCCCTTGACCTACTATGCCCTTTATTATAATGTTATAATCTTTTCCTTGTCCTCTTAAAGACTTACATTCTCCTAAAAAACAAAGGGTATGGATATGTTGCCTACCCAATAACCACTCTCACCCTTGTTTTTGCTAACTATTCTCTAGCACTGAGTGATCATATGCTTCATGGCAGACTAGACATCCTTTCCATTGGAAGGGAACTAAATATTGATAGTTGAAACATTGAGTATTGTAATGCCCAGAGGTCTACCAACTTAAGAATGAGAACGAGACACAATTCTGGTCAATAGGACTTGAGGAAAAACTCTGTAGACCTTTTCATTAACTGAAAAAAGGCATCTAAGAAAGAACTATTCTCTCTGCTGGACTTTGGAAATTTTTGTAGAGGGATGTGATGAATGCAGTCACTTTGAGCACAAGAGTATACATATTTTTAGTACAAAATTTAACATTCAGAGAAGAAAATCCGAAAGATGGCAAATAAATGGGTTCTCGGTGATCATATTCAAGTGATGAACCCACCAACTCTAACACTACTGCTATCTTTTGAGTTCTTGTTACATGAGACAAAAAAAGAAAAAGTAACTTATCATTCAATACATTTTTATCTTATTTATTTATTTTTGTGGCATCACTTCCCTGGTGGGAGTAGGAAGCCTAGCCTTGGTCCTGGAGAGCTGCTTCTGGATTTGAACCATCAATTCTGAGGGCTGCAGTCCCACACACAGCCACTATGCCACCAGGGCTCAGCAAATACATTTTTATTGAAGTTGTCTTTTACTTGTAGTCAAAAGCATTGTAACTGATACAGACAATGTATGACTTTCAAGCTTAACTAAAAAAACCCAGTATATAAATAAACTTTGGAAAGTGACAAAACAAAAGTACAGGAAATACTGTGTACTTCTCATCCTATAGTAATAGATAACTATAGTAAAATATCAAAAGTAAAAGATTGGGATGTGCATAATTCACAGAATTTACCCAGATTTCACCAGATTTAAATTCAGTCATTTATATATGAATGCATTTCCATATAATTTTATGATATGTATAGATTTGTGTGACCATTATTACATGAAGATTCAGAATTATTCCATCTTTGCAAGGCTCCCTTGTGTAACCCTTTATAGGCACACCTACCCTTTTCCTCCTCCACTTCCTAATCCCTAACCCTAGCCATCACTAATTTTGTTTCTGTATCAATCATATTTCTATATAGTTTTTCTATAAATAGAATCTTACAACAACAAACATTCGAGACCACCCCACTTCCATAAACTTCATTTCCTTCAGATACATCCATGTTGGTGACAGTTTGTCCTGGTTTATGGCCATGTATTTTACAGTATGAAAATACCATATTTGGTTTAAATATTCTTACATGAGACATTTGGCTTGTTTCCAGTTTGGGCTATTACAAGTAAGGTTTCTTGGTTAAACCTTATTCATCCAGGTATGTGTTAGAAGACAAATCCTTGGAGGGAGAAATGTAAGTCATTTCCTAAAGCTAATCAGTTTTGAAATATAAAAAGATGAGGTTAGTTACAGAGACAAGAAAGCCCCAAAATTCAAAGAGAGATTCTATGTAAAGACTATTGAGGCGGACTGAGCCCCAGTGGCGTAGTGGTTGTGTGCTGGACTGCAGCCCACAGGGCTGGTGGTTCAAATCCAGTAGCAGCTCTCCAGGAGCAAGGCTGGGCCTTCCACTCACACCAGGGGGCAGTGATGCCCCCCCACACACACACACATACACACACACACACACACACAAAAGAGACTATGGAGGCAGATGCTCCACAAGTGCAGGAAATCCATGGATTGCCACCTACTAAGTGGCAGCTAGTAAAAAGGGCCCTGGATAAAAAAATGTAAACCCAAAATGGGGCAGTTCTCTTCTGTTCTATCAGTTTTCAAAGTCAAAATCAGCTTGGTAACAGCTTGGTAAAGCCTGGTCTTTGAGAAGGTGAAAGGAGTAGTCCTGGTGCTGCAGTAGTATTCAGCTGTAGATCAAAAGGCTCGAACTCACCAGTGGAAAAAACTCCGTGTGATCTGCTCCTGTAAAGATTACATTCTAGAAAACCCTAGGGGATTGCTATTATTTGTAATTAACTTGAGAGCACCCAACAACAGAAAATGAAATAGACAAGAAAGGATCTTTCTCTATAATCTAATTGAAAATGCTAGCCTCTTGAAATATAAGAAAATAATTTTCAGTTCTTCAAAGGACCCAACAGCCAACAGTACCCAGTGACCAGCCACTTTCCCCAGCTACATTTTCAGGTCATTTTGTATTAGAGTGTTTCCTGTGTGACATCTCCCAGGGTCAGTTTTGTCAGCATACTAGGTATCTGGCAAATATCAGAGGTCATATTCCCAGCAATTTCTGTTGGTTCACCCTAGGGAAACTTCTCTGCCATCCAATGAGCTGCAGCTGTGCCTTCCAACATGGTTGAGATCTCAGACATATGGATACTGTATTTCTGCTTTGGGGATTGTGACAGCTCTGGATGCTTGTTATTTCTTTTTTCTTTTCTTCACATCACTGCCCTGGTGGGAGTAGGAAGTCCAGCCTTGCTGCTGCTGGATTCGAACTGTCAACCCTGCGGGCCGCAGTTCCGCACACAACCACTGCACCACCAGGGCTTAGCTGATGTTTATTATTTCCACATCTTAAAAAAAACAAACAAAAGAAACACATTTTTCTGAATTAGATGGGGCTTACATTTCAGATCATCATTTTTGTATTCAACAACTTAAACAACTTATTAAACTTTCGAATTGCTTATACTGTCTCCCCATTTTAATTTTCTCATCTAGTAAAATGCTATCCTCTTCACTCAACTTTATATCTGTCTACCCTCTAGCCTATTGCTTTCCCTTCCCACTGTTCCCTTCCCATCTCTGGTAACCAGAGAGGTCTATTTCTATTAGTATGAAAACCCTTGTCTTGATTTCTTTCATTTATAACAGTGGTCTCTTAAAATAGTTGTCTATACTCTTTTGAATTCTCTCTCTTTTTTTTTAACTAACCAACATCTCATTATTTTAACTCCTTTTATGGTTAACAGCATCTGAGTGCCATCTGAGCTGCCCTGGTTAACTAGGGAAAGAATTAACCCCAGTGAGATAGAGATACAGTTCAAACTAGCGGCACAGCTGGATCCAGGTAATCTCTAGAACTATTCTTACTCTGAAGAAGAGAACACAGAGCTCTTAGACTCCCAGGAAAATGCCACTGAGTTCCAACAAAATGCCACTCAGACAATAATCCACATCAGCAGCCACTACAAGAAAGCAAGAGAAACAAACAAAATGCAATGTCTGAGGAAAACCCAAACCTACTGATGTACTTAGAAGGAGCATTGTTTGAGCCACCACAGAAAGAAATCCTCAGTTGTGATATTTCCCCCTTTGAGGCAGGAGACACTCTCTCTGCTCACTCCCTGAAAGATGCTCTACTGTCAAGACACATGGCACTATGCTGATAGACTCCATATCCTGGGAACTGGAAAAGCCATATGAGGCTCCCCTGAGGAAATCAGAATTTCGTGGCTGAAGGAACCATGTGGAGACCCCTTCCAGCGTTGAGATGCTTAAACGTCACTGGATCCACAAGACTTCCTACTCACTGAGCTATGATCTTCCTGCATTCACCATCATTGCATGGGTTTCGTGAGTTTGAAGAGGACTTTATAGATTGGTAACAGACATATGGGCTAATATCAGACCTCCGGACTTGATCTGGACTGGGCTGGAATGTAAGAAATCCTCAGAATGCTGCTTAGCGTCATACAGGATATGAGGGAATCTTTATATAGAGAAAGTATTAAAAAATAGAGAGGAGTCAACTTACCAAAGGGAAATACAAGACTTAAGAGAGTGCTGGCCCATGCTGTGTGTGATTGACGCAGTAGAAACAAAGAATATGGTAAAAGACCAAACCAACAGACTGGAAGAAGTGGAGAGCCGTCTCAGCAGCTTTGAAGATTCATACAGGTTTCAACTAACAAGAAAGATAATCAAACAACATAATAAAAGAATCTGAGGACTGAGTCCTGGTGGCATAGTGGTTGTATGTGGGACTGCAGCCCACAGGGTTGACGGTTCAAATCCAGCAGCAGCTCTTCAGGAGCAAGGCTGGGCTTCCTACTCCCACCAGGGCAGTGCTGCCACACACACACACACACACACACAAGAAGCTAAAGAAAACCTGAGAACAGTGAATGATGCTATGAAGAGAAACATTAGAACAGTAGGGATATCAGAGCAAGATGTGACAAATAAATCAACAGCCAAAACAGAGAGAGCATTTCTGGAAGAAAATTCACCCAATATAATAAAGGAGGATCCAACAAGCATACAGGAAGCAGAGAGTACACCAATTAGACTGAATCCCAAGAAGAACACAACAAGGGATATAGTAGTCAAATTTTCCAACTTTGAGGAAAAGGAGAAAATCATAAAAGCAGCTAAAGAAGAAATACATAAGGTTGCAAACGAACTACCTACTAAAAAAGTCCTGTCCCAAATGGCTCCACTGGAGAATTCTACCAAGCATTTAGGGAAGAGCTGACATCAACCCTGCAGAAGTTCTTCCAGAACACAGAAAAGAATAGTAAACTCTCAAACACATTCAATGAAGCCAGTATAACACTGATACCAAAGCCAGGCAAGGATTCCACAAAAATAGAAAACAACAGTCTGATAGCTCTAATGAACGTGGATGAGACAATCCTTAACAAAATCATGACCAATAGAATACAAAAGTGCATATTTAAAAAAATCCATGACCAAGTGGGATTCAATGAAAAGTTATAGCATCTGGGGTCTTAAAAGTTTGTAGTTAAACAAAGTGGCCATCTAGCAGGAAGGCAACAAAGTTCACATGGAAGAAGCTTACTGGCCCTCTGTGCTCATGAAGCATGGACAAGAAGAGGCATCCTAACCCAGGAGAGAGTGTTAAAGAGAACATCCCTGAAAATATATAGTTCATGGAGAGCCGCTAGTCTGACCTGCCCATTTGGGGGCAAACAATGTGAGTTCTGCAACATACCTGTGAGGGAGCAAAGCCAGGAAGTCCTTGAGGAATCCTGATCAATCTTGGACTTATGGCTAGGGACAAGGAGTGGGGGCAGCACTTTGCACCCCACCTGCACTGGTTGGGGTTTCTCACAAAGGCGGCACAATGAAATATTAAAGACATAAGGGGTAGGAAAGCACTAGTCTACTCCATACTTGACTGCAGGAATAGGATTGGGACTTTTATGATGCAAACCTTTTGGACATGTACACTGAAGACTAAAAGGGTGTATGTGTTGTTAGAGAAGCAGGTCTGGGATATGGAACCCTGAAAGAAAAGGGAACTGGACTGATGGATTAGAACATGTCCTTCTTGCTATTTAGCAGAGGGATATTCATGTATTGTGGTCAGGGTCCTTGTTAGACTTGGGACTATTTGTATGATCTCTCTTTCTCTCTCTCTCTCCCCCCCCCCCCTCTCTCATTTATCTATACAAGATAGAGATAGGCAGAATAAGCAATCCCATGGAGGCATCAACCGATTCAATGATTCTGGTTGGGGGAAGCATAGGAGGTGAGGAGACAGGGAGGAGAAAGTGAGTTGTGAATCGATAATCTTGGGGATGGGATTGATAATGGTACAAAAATTGATACTGGGGAGGGTGTATCTTTTCTGGTCATGTTTTCTTGGGGGGCATCCCTGCCCTCTGGTGGGAGTAGGAGGCCCAGCCTTGCTCCTGGAGAGCTGCTGCTGGATTTGAACCGCCAACCCAGTGGGCCGCAGACCCGCACACAACCGCTACGCCACCGGGGCTCAACCCCTTGTCATGCTTTATCAATCAAATTGTATCTTAGAGGAATTACTCAGAAGTGAACTATGGGTAACCATGATAGCGGGACAGTAGGAAAGAAAAAGATTAAAGAAGAAAGTAAAAATTGGGATATATGTAAATATATAAATGTAGGCATATTTGATTATATGTGTATACACATATCTGAGCATCATCAGATATGAAAAGATACAGTGTCTGGGGTCTTATAAGCTTGTAGTTAAACAAGTTGTTGTCTCACAGGCAAGCAACAAAGTCCACATGGAAGAAGCACACAAGCCTGTGGGATCATGATGTGTCAATGGGAAGAGGTATCAGAAGTTCAAAAACAAGCAACCAAATCAATGTGAAAGAGTGTGGATATAGTGAAGACCCAAAACCTACCTGGAGGGTAATTGGATAGTCCCTTTCAGAGGGGCCACATGTAAGAGATAATAAATGCAGGTGTGATATAGCACTGATGAGACACATAACTATCCCCTTGTTTTTTAAATATTTCTCTCCTTGCTATTATGGTTTTTGTTTTAACTCATTAATCTTGTTAGATTCGTGTATATTTATCTGTATAATTAAGTTCATTTGATACATGAAAACCAATATAGATAATCCTTCAGGAACAGTAAAGTGAACAATGGTTGCTTGAGAGTACAGGAAGAGAGGTGGGGGAAGAGAAAAAGGGGAGTTGATAGCATTGATGACTATATAACCTAACTCGAGGGGTGCAAACAACAGAACTGTATGTGAATGGATATATTGGATGGTGTAAAATAGGGCAAAATAATAATAAGGTGTCTGGGGGGTAGGGTGGGGGAGGGAGGGGATAAAGGGGAGTGGATTTCAAGGAGTTCAAGAAGAAAGAAAATATTGTAAAACTGATTGTGGTATCCATTGTACAATACTGCTAGATGTGATTGAACTATGGAATCTTTTAATATCTGTAAGAGCTACACATAAAATAATTAACAATTTAAAGAAAAGCTGTTCACAAGAGAGGACTCTAATAGTATTAAAAATCCTTCAGTGATGCCCCCCCAAACAAAAACAAAATCCTTGGACACAGACAAGTTCTTTCCTGTATCTGTGTGCTTATCAAATTTGTATGTAATTCAGAATCATTAGATATGATTGGTATAGAATGACAGTTAGTTGAATGTTTGCCATAGTTTAAGTATGCATATAGTTTACCTTTCTATACATAAAAATCAAATAAACCTTTCAGATACATTAAAACATTATTGACACAATAATAATAAAAGTAATTTTGATGTGTCACAAAATATCACCTGCTTGTTATTCTTTTTATTTTTGGGGGGGCATCACTGCCCTCTGGTGGCCGTGGGAGCCAACCAGCCTTGCTACTGCTGGATTTGAACCGCCAAGCCGGTGGGCCGCAGTCCCGCTCTCAACCACTACGTCAGTACCGGAGCTCAGCCCCACCTGCTTGTTTTACAAAGTAATAACCATTTTTAATCTCTAAATTTTAGTATAACAGACTTTATGGGGATTGCTTCATAAATATGGGTTGAATTTAAGAGTTTGTAACCCAGGAATACCTGTATTTGAAATATCAGTAGTATAACTTCTAGAATCATAGCAACACGTAAGCCACCACAAAGCAACGTCCAATACTGTATATAAATGACTCTGATGTACCTTTCCATTTTCACTTTTGAGAATCTCAGAATTTAGAATGTATTTCATAGTTGGAAAGACAATATGTCTTCATCTAACTGGAGGCACACTGTTTTCCACAGTGGTTGCACCATTTTGCAGTTCCACAGGCAGTGTATGCAGGTTCCAGCTTCTCTGCACTCTTCCAAGCATTTGTTGCTCTCTCTCTTTCTCTTTCTAGCTGTTGGTAAAGTTAGGTCAGATGATCTCTCATCGGTGCTTTGATTTGCAGCTCTCTAGCTGTCTATGATCTTGAGAATGTCTTCCTATGTTTTTATTGGATACCTGAATTTTCATCGTTTGGTGAAATGTCAGTTCATGCCCCCTTATTTTTAAAAATTTATTATTAATTGGGAATTAGTACATATATCATTAGTTCAAGCACATTAAGCTCGATTGCACAATTGCTACCCCAATCAGTTTCCAAACATTCCTTTTTGTGTGGACACCTTGACATCTTGCTTTACTCAGGAGACACCACCACTGTCCACATCCATTCGCATTTTTAAATTGGATTATTTGTCTTTTTTTTTCATATTGAAGTGCTGAACTTTTCTACAAACTTTAGAGCTCAGTCCCTTGTCTTTCATGTTATTGCTAAACATCCCCTCCGCCTCTTCCGTGACAAACACACAGCAGTCTGTGAACTCCCTTTCTACTCTTCTGGTGAAATCTTTTGATATGCACAAGTGTCTCATTTTTAGGAAGCCCTAATTGTCTACTTTGTCATCTGTTGTTTGGTGTTTTCAGTGATGCCATGTTTTTTTTATTGTATTATGTTGTATTTATGCAATGTTTGGTAGCTCCTAAATTTGTCTCTATTTGTTTATTGATGATTTTTATAGTTCTAAGATTTGCATTTAAGTATTCAATCTGCCTTGGGCTCATTTTTTATATAATAGGGGTCTTGTTTTATTCTCATGCAAGTGGATATCCAATTTTGCCAGTACCATTTGTCGAAGAGATGATCTCTTGACCATGTATGTGTTTCAGTCCTTTGTAAAAGATCAACTACCTTTAGGTAGATGGATTTAATTCTGAGTTCTCAATTCTGTTCCATTGATGTGTCGGTTGCATCAGTAGCAAGCTGTTTTGACTATTGTGGCGATGTAGCAGGCTTGGATAAAATGGGCATGTGAGAAATATCTTGCTCTGTTCTTTTTTTTAGCAGTGATATATTTCTCCAGTCTCATTCCATTCTGTAGAAAGTGGATTTATTTTTCCATTTTCTTTAAAGAATGCTGCTGGAATTTGGATCAGCATTGTTTCTCTCTATAGATTTCCTTGGGTAGTATTGGGTATTTTCAAAATGCTATGTCTTCCTATCTCATGAGCAGTGTATATTCTTCAAAAGTGTCTTTTGGTTTTCTGTAATAGTATTTGCAGTTATCTTTGTATAGTATTTTTGCTTTCCAGATAGCTTTATTTCTCAGTATCTCATAATTTGACATGCTACTGTAAGTGATGTCATCTTTCTGATTTCAGTCTCATAGCTCTCTTTGTTAGAGTAAAAGGAAACTGGACTGAGCCCCGGTGGTGTAGTGGTTGTGTGTAGGATTGCTGCCCACTGAGTTGGTGGTTTAAATCCAGCAACAGCTCTCCAGGAGCAAGACTGGGCCTCCTACTCCCACCAGAGGGCAATGATGACCCCCCCAAAAAAGGGAAACAAGGTTTGCATGTTGATCATGTACCCTGCCACTATGCTGAATTAGATACAATAATTTTCGTATCAACTCTTTGGGATTTTATATGTATTGCATATTATCTGCAAATAGTTTTATTTCTTTGCCAATTTGTATGCATGTAATGTCCTGTTCTTGCCTAATAGCTCGGATTGAGACTTCTAGCACACTTGTGAATGGGAAAGAGGCTCAATGGCATGGTAGATTATGCGTTTGTTTGCTAACCAGTTTACAACCATCAACTGCTTTGTTGGAAAGAGATGAGGTTTTCTTCTCCCATAAAGAGTTGCAGTCTTGGAAACACACAGGGGCCAATTCTACTCGGTCCTAGAGGATCCCCAGGAGTTTGTGTCAACTCAGTGGCAGTGAGAATGAGTATTGAATAGGCCAGGTGATAAAGGGCATCCTTTTTTGGTCCCAATTGCAACAGGGAGTCTTTCAGTTTCTCTCTAAAGTAATGTTGGCTTTTAAGTTTTGTGTATATGCCCTTGGTTCTGTTGAGGAATTTTTCTTTGATTCCTCTTTTGTTGAGTTTTTAAAATCAGGAATAGGTGTTGATTTTGTCGAATGCCTTTTCTGTGTCAACCGACAAGATCATATGGTTCTCTTTCTTTGATTTATTTATGTGATGAATTACATTGATTGCTTTCCTAATGTCAAACTATGATTGCATTCTTGATATGAATCCGACTTGGTCATGATGTTTTTTTTTCCCTCTGCATTGTTGGATTCTATTGGATAGAGTCTTCTTGAGAGTTTTTGCATCTATGTTCATGTAGAATATTGGTGTATTCTTTTTATTTTTAGTGATAGCTTTGCTTGGTACTAATATTAGAGCTATACTCATTTAAAGGTTAATTTGGGAGTTTCTATCCTTTTCTGTATTATAGTTTAGTTTCAGGAGAATTATAGCCTATTCTCTGAATGCTTGGTAGAATTCAGCAGTGAAGCTTTCTAGGTTAGGCATTTTTGCTATTTAGTTGAGAGTTTTAAAATAATCTTATTTTTTCCTTTTGTTATCAACCTTTTCAGATTTTCTACTTATGTCTGTGTTTGTTTAAGTAGGTTTTATGTTTCTAGAAATTTTTCCATTAAAATTTGCTGGAGTTAGTTCTTCACAGTAGTCTGATATTATCTTTTGTATTTCAGTTGTTTCTTTGTGAAGTTTCCCATTTTGTTTCTTTTTAAAAAATCATTTTATTCCGGGCTCATACAACTCTTATCACAATCCATATATACATCCATTGTATGCAAAGCACATTTGTACATGTGTTGCCATCATCATTCTCAAAACATTTGCTTTCTGCTTAAGCCCTTGGTATTAGCTCCTCATTTCCCCCCTCCCTCCCCAATATTCCCTCCCTCATGAGCCCTTGAAAATTTATAAATTATTATATTGTACACTTTATTTCTTATTTGCAACTTATTTTCCTTTGTTAAATTTGCCAGTGATTTGTTAATTTTCATTTATCTCTGCTTTAATCTTTACTATTTCATATCTTTTGTTAACTGTAGGCTTACTTTTTTTCTGTAGGCTTATCTTTATTGTTTTTTTCCTAATTGTTGAAGATATTAATATTGGGTTAAAGTGTGGATTTTTGTTCTTGCTTCTTTTTTGATAAGTGTATTTACTACTATAAGTGGTCCTTTGAGCACTGATTTAGTTGTATCCCAAATATTTCAGTTCTAGTTTCGTTTTTGTTTGATTCAGCAAATTTTCATTTATTTTTTAGCAGGGTTAAGTAGTTTAGTAGCGGGGTTTATTAGTTTTTAAGCAGGGTATTATTCACTCTTCATATATTTGCTTTTTCTCCTTAATATTTCTATTTTTGATTTCTAATTTTATAGCATTGTGATCAGAGAAGAAGCTTCGTAATTTAAATGTTTTGTTCTTTATATCTTTGAGTTTCTTTCCAGTTGTGTAAATCTTTTATTAAAAGTAGTGTATTGGGTCAAGCCCTGGTGGCATAGTGGTTGAGTGCGGGACTGTGGCCCATTGGCTTGGTGGCTCAAATCCAGTAGCAGCTCTCCAGGAGCAAGGCTGGGCCTCCCACTCCCACCAGAGGGCAGTGATGCCCCCTTGAAACAAACAAAAATAAAAGTAGTGTATTAAAGTCTGGTGCTATTACTACATTTCTCCCATTGATTATTTTAGAGTTTGAGTAAGGTATCTTGAGATTCTTTCACTGGATGCAAAAACATGTATCATGGTTATATTCTCTAGTCCAAAAACCCTTAATCATTATATAATCACCTTCTTTGCCTCTATTTCTCTTTTCAAAATCACTTTATTGGGGACTCATGCAACTCTTATCACAATTCATAAATACATCCACTCTGTCAAGCACATTTAAACATTTGTTGCCATCATCATTCTCAAAATATTTTCTTTCTAATTAAGCCCTTGGTATCAGCTCATTTCCCCCCTCCCTTCCGAACCCTTGATAATTTATAAATTATTATTTTGCCATGTTTTACACTGTATGATGTCTGCCTTCACCCACTTTTCTGTTGTCCATCCCCCAGGGAGGGGGTTATATGCAGATCCTTGTAATTGGTTCCCCCTTTCCATCCCACCTTCCACTTACCTTCCTGGTAATGCTACTCTCATTATTGGTACCGAGGGGCTTTTCTTTTCTGGGTTCCATATCTGTACCAGTGTACATCCTCCAAAAAATAATTTATAAAAAGGTGATAAAAAGAGTTCTAATCTTGGGCTGAGCCCCGGTGGCGTAGTGGTTGTGCGCGGGACTGCGGCCCACTAGGATGGAGGCTCAATTCCAGCAGACGCTCCACAGGAGCAAAGGCTGGGCCTCTTACTCCCACTACCGGAGGGCAGAGATGCCCAAAAAGCACAAACAAACAAACAAAAAGAGTCTAATCTCACCACACCCTCTCTAGCATTTGTTTTCAGTTATTCAAAATTAGGCTACAGTTATGGGTGCTAGATGGTATCTCATGATTGTTTTTATTTCTTTTCTTAGATAGCTAATGACAGGGAGCATTTCCCCATGTGTTTATTAGCCATTCATGTGTCATCCTTTGTGACTCATCTGTTTGGGTTCTTTGTCCACCTTCTCAGAGGATTATTAGTTTTTTTCCTTGTTGTAGGGTTGTAAAATACTGTGGATTTTAGTAGGCAGTCCTTTGTTAACATTTTCTCAGTCTGTGACCTCTCTTTTCCAACTTTAAAGGAAGTCTTTCTATGTACACGTGTTTTATTTATTTATTTATTTCTCAGTTGCATCTTTATTTGAAAGTCTCATCTGCCAACTTAGCGTTTTCCACCAACCCCGGGAGCGGAAACTTTCACAGGCTTCACAATCTTTTGTTTAGGTGCTGCCTTTGTGGAAGCCTGAGTAGCAGCCATTGCCCTCTTTTTAGAAGCTTGTTTTGCTTTTTTTGCTTCCTTGGCAGCCCTGATAGCCTGTTCTCGTTAGGCCTTTCTAACTTCAGGTTTTGGATTCCTCTTGACCATTATGTCAGCAAGAGATGCACCAGTGCCGGCCCTCTGCAATGTGACTGCACGGTGGGTTCTTTTCTTTTGGATTTCTCCCGACTGTCCCTTCAGTAAAGAACAGTCCAGTTTATCTGCCGAGGGTTCCTCTTGGAAAGGAACGCTGACTGATTCGCATTTTGCATTCAGAAACTGGACCTTTCCCTCGGTCCCGACGTGGCGCCTCCCGTGTCCAGGATCAATCTTGTACCTGCTGAAACTGCCCAGCTCAACCTTCATGGCTGCAGCAGCAGAGGGCCAGGGACGATGGCCAAGAGCCACATGTGTTTTATTTTTAATAGGCCCCACTCACCTCTTTTCTCTGCCACAGAGTGTGTTTTCTTTGCTCTTTGTGTTGTTATTTCTTATAACCCGTGTATTCCCTGCACCGGGACACTTGGGTTTGTCCCAATTTTTATATTAATAGTCCTGATAGCTTTGGGTTTAGGTCTTTGATCTATCTTGAGTTTGTTTTTGTGCATGGGGTGAGATCTGGGTCCTGTTTCATTCTTCTGCAGGTGGAGATCCAGTTTTTCCAGCACCATTTGTTGAAGAGGGTATGTGCTTCCCATTTAATGCATTGGGGGTCTTTGTAAAAAATCAGTTGTCTATGCAGATTTTCTACTTCTGGGTTTTCTGTCCTGACCCATTGGTCCGTGTATCTATCATTATACCAGAACCAGGCTGGTTATTTGGCTCAGTAAAATAGGCTTTATCCTATTGTGTTCTGGTTTCCAGTGCTTCTGTTAGTAAGTTCAGTGCTATCCTCCCTTATTTTTGTAGAATTTTTCCTTTCCCCCTCTGCTGAAAATTTTACAATCTTTTTGGGTTCTCATTGTTCTGAAATTTCACAAGGTTTCCTTCTATTGTTGATCTTTTTATTCATATTACTGGGCACTTGGCCTGATTGCATTTGAAATCTCAAGTCCTGGAGTTCTGGAAAAATTATTTAAATTATTGGTTAGGTAATTACCCCCTCCTTTTTTTATTCACTGTCTCTTTATTTGGAAGTTAGAATGCTGGAGTAATTAATTAATTTTCCTGCACAGGTATTTCCATATGTCTTTTCCTTTAAATTGTGGGAAAGCTCTAAGTTTATCTTCCAAATCATTTCTAGATTTTTGCTTTTTTGTTTCTTTTTTGGCATCACTGCCCTCAGGTGGTGGGAGTAGGAGGCCCAGCCTTTGCTCCGTGGAGCTGAAATCAAACCTCCATCCCATTGGGCTGCAGTCCAGCGCACAACACTACGCCACCGGGGCTCAGCCCCATTTCTAGATTTTTAAAAACATTTCTACAATTAAATGTTTAATTAGCAAGAGGTCATTTTTATTCTCTATGTATTTCTTTATATTCCCTTCTGCTTTTGTTTCATGGATATGAATTATTCTTTACCTTTGAACAGCTTTACTAAAATTTTAAGGAAGCTTTTCTCTCTTCTTTATTGTTTTCCAAAAGTTGCTTTTTAAGAAGTTTGTCTGAAACATGGTGTAGCCTGGGTAACACTCTTCTTAATTTTTTTTTTCTTTTCGCATTACTGCTCCGGTGGGAATAAAAAGCCCAGCCTTGCTTCTGGAGAGCCGTCAACCCTGTGGGCCACAGTTCCGCACTCAACCCTGCGCCACCAGGGCTCAGCCAGTTGCTTTCTTTTAATAGGTGCTTTTTTATGGCAGTTTCTGATGCTCAGATTAAAGTTATTATTATTTTTATAACAGTGTTCTGTGGTCTTCTGTTCATATTTAAGAGCTATATCAAAGCCTGATATAAAGGTGGAGCTCACTGAATTTTTATTTTCAGCATAAGATGATGTGATTGAATCATTTCAATGGGAACCTCTTCTGTCAATGGCTGTAGGTATGATTTCTCCAGCTGAACAATTTCTGCAGAGAGGAATTCTGGCATCTGTTAGCTATCAGCAGTCTACACGATCTCTATTGCATAATCTTTTACAGTTCAGTACTGTGACAACCCCTGTATTTGACTGTCGTAAGAGTTCGGGGAGGCAGAGGTCAGTGACTAGTAGATTAGGTGGGGGAAACTCTCAGTAGATGAAGTGGCACATAGGACAAAGACAAAAAGGTCAGGCAGAAGCAAGTGGGAGACAATCATCTTGAAGAGGCAATTAAATGCTCTAGTTCAAAAAGGACAGCGATTCCTTTAAGCTGATTGTGTAGCACAGCTGACGAAGACAGATACCTAGAATGGTCTCCGCTTAGTCATAACATAGCATGTGACCACTGCAAGTCATTAATCTCCAGGAGACTCATGTTTTCTTTGATTGAAAAGTTGGGTTATCGCTAAAGTCTTGCCCAAGTATAAAGTTTCATGAGGGTATTTATTATTAAGATTCTTTTACATCATATGACTTTTGAGTCATAAGCTATAATTAGTAAATTGATACTTTATAAATCCAGGAATTGTGAAATTACTTATGCTCAACAGTACTTATTTAGGTTATAATGAGATTCAAGGACTTTACTTACATTAAATTTCATGTGTGCTGTTTTAGAAAAAACTATCCACTTGCTATATGTAAATGTACTGATTTCATTTCCTTTAATATAGCAAAAATCTAAAATAAAACTTTGAAATACTGACCTTGTGTTTTCTCTTTGAAAGCATGTCATTTATGAAGGAAAATAAGTCTCATTCTTCCTTCATGTAGGGAAGAGATGTGGAACATCTGGACTCAGGGCTTATAGAAAACTTGTGAAATTATCAAAATTACCAGCTAAAATCACATCGTTCATCAAAGAGAAACAGTTTCAACCATCACTTTAGGAATGAGTTAATTAAATATTTGACCAGAATAACCCATGCATGATGTTATAAATATTAAAATGCCCCTTGGCAAAAAAGGTTCCCCACTCTTATAGAAGATAATTGAGTCATTCCTAAACTGGAAAATAATTCAAATAAGTCGATTCAACCAACATTCATTTTTTATACTTTTTTTTTTATGGCATCACTGCCCTCTGGTGGGAGTGGGAGGCCCAGCCTTGGTCCTGGAGAGCTGCTTCTGGATTTGAACCACCAAGTCAGTGGGCTGCAGTCCTGCACTCAACCACCACGCCACTAGAGCTCAGCCCCTAATATTCATTTTGTGTTTGCTGTGTGTCAGGCATTAGAGTCACATGTGGTGGTCAGAGAGATGAAAAGCATAAAGCCTGCCCTCCAGCAGTTCACAGTCAGCAAGTATTTGGGGGTGACAAGAGTGTAGGATGCTATGACAGAACAGAAATGGAGCCTCTGTGACTGACGTCTAGTTTGACTTGCCTAGCAGCTACTCTGAACCAAGAAGTACCATCATGCTAAACAGAGAAAACACTGAAGTTGTCAAAGATTTTATCTTTCTTGAAGTCACAATTGATGATCATGGAAGCAAAAGAAATTAAATAAAGTTTTGTATTGGGCAAATCTGCTGCAAATGATCTCTGTAAAGTGCTTTAGATCCCTAGGATGTCACTTTGAGGGCTAAGGTGCACCGTACTGTTTCATATTCATCAAAAGTATCAGGGACTGCTAGAAGAACAAGCAGATCTTTCGTGGAAGAAGTACATCTCAAATATGCTTTGGGAGTGAGAATGGCAAGCCTTTGTTTCATGTACTTTGGATATTTTGTCAGGAGACCAAACTCAAACTCTCACTGTGGTTAAGTTCATTGTGACTCATAGGTCAAAGTAGAACTTCCCCTATGGGTTCCCAAAGCTGTCAAAATATAAGAAAGCTCTTTCTCCTGAGGAGTGGATGATGCAATTGAACAACGGACCTTGTGGTTAGCAGCTAAACATGCCTCCTATGACCCCACCAGGTCAGTAAAAAAGGGGAAGGTTTTTAAAGAGATGGGTTGACACGGTGACTACAATAATGGGCGACAACTGTAAGGCTGGTGCAGGACGGGGCAGTGCTTTATTCTGCTGTACTTCGGCTTGCTAGGAGTCAGAACCAATTTAATTGCATTCGACAACAGAAATAGCCACTTCTTTCTTCTAGAACGAAGTCTAGATTTCTTTCTGGGGCATTACCCTTCTCCGAGTCCACGTCTGTTGACTGCAACTGTGGCATATGATGCAAGTCTGGCCAATCCGAGTGTCATATATTCTGAGTCACACTGCCTAGCTCGCGACTTCCTCCATAATCAACTCGAAGAAAAAAGCAATATTGAAACATGGCATAGTATATTCATAGAAGAGCAGATATTTGGCTATAATTGGATAAAAAATACTAGACAGTGAGAGTTTATTAAGGCCCTTATATGCTATCTAGGGAATGTGGGTTTTTCTCTGGCAGAGGTGAAGGAGTTATTAGGGAGTCTAAGTTGATAATTAGCATGACTGTATAAATTTGTTAGAAAATCATTTGGGTGAGAATATGAATGATGAGCTAGTGTAAAGATAGAACACAAGGGGGATGAATTAAGATGCCACTGCAGTCTAAACTAGAGGCAATGAGGGCCCTGAGCTATGGGAGTGGTAGTGGGGATATCTCTGAGAGGAGTAGTGGGGTTACTTTTTCATCAGTGTTTACGAGGTTACATGTAAAAGAGACAATATGGAAACAGTAACTTTATGGGTTAGTCGGGTTGAGTAGAGAAACAAATTCATAGACACACATATGGATAAAAGGGAAAGGTTTATATAGAAAAGGAATAGAATATTGAGAAAGCATCCCAACCCAGTCTAGTTCAAAGTCATAAGTCCAATAATTAGTCCATATGTCTGATACCACTCTATAAAGTCTTCTTTTGACTTATGAAGCACGTGTGATGACAACAGGACTATCACAGGCGAGTGGACGCAGTCTTGTGTCTGGTGGCAGTCACAGCATCTCTGCACTTGCAGGGTTCTCCTTGTGGTCTCTCGAGCATCTCAGCACTGGTAGGAGTCTCCACGTGGCTTTTCCGGCCTGAGGTTTGGCTCCATCATGGCAAGCCCATGTGGCCTCTCCTTCTGCTCCCCCATTCTCCAGGAATCAGGAATCATCTCTTCTTTTCATCTCTTCTTAGTTCATCTGTGAGAGAGAGTGAATCAAGTCTCTCTTCTCCAATTGGGAAATAACCGTGAGACTTTCCAGAATCCTCAAGAGAAAGCCATGACCACACAGAGATCTCATTGGCTATCTCCAGACTGACAGGTTAGACTCCACCCTTAGACTCCCAATCATGAAATTGACGTCAAGTACATGACCACAGTGGGATCCTTAGGTTTTGTGTCAACTTGGCTGAGCCAAGATTCTCAGTAGTTTGGCAGTTGAGGCCTAGTTACTCCCCATGAATTGCCTTAACATAATGTTATCAACTCTATCATGGGATCTGACCTGAAGAGCCAAACACTTGTGAGACGATGAGGATGGAGTGCACCCCTCTAACTTAGGTTACAGTCCCAAAGCAATTTAAATACAATTTCTCGGGAGGTGTGGACTAGTTCTTGAGTAAGTATGCTGTGTGGAAGCTTGCTTGCTTTTTGCTGGGTCTGGATTCTGCATCCAGCTTGCTGATCTCTGGTTCTTTGGATGTGAGCCAAAGTCCTTCCATATTGCCCAATGATCGTGGGTATCATTACCAGTCTGCCAATATTGGATCAATCCACTTCTTCAGTTAAAAGCCTGATCTGCTTATCTGGGATATATCTGTGCCTGTAGCTTCAGATGTTCTTGCCAATCCTGGGTTTACCAGACCCCAACAATGAGAGGAGGAAGAAACCTCTAGCTTAATATCTGAACACTAACACAACTGGGTATATCTTTAGTTTTTAAAAGAGTAGTAATTTGAGGGAATGAAAGCAAAGCCAAGATTTTAAGATGTTATTTTCAAATATATATATGTGTATGTGTATACACACACAAATTACTTGGGGGATCTTGTTAAAATAGATTTTAATTCAACAGAAGTGAGGTCTGGTTGTCTGCCTTTCTAAAGCTCCTGGGTGAAGCTGTTGATACTGGTGTACAGACAATTTGAGTAGCACAGGTTTAGGGTGATTTATTTTTTGGATGTGGGAGTGGGTTATTCAAGTAAAAAGCCCCAACAGGCAGTAGGTACAGGTTGTGAAATTTAGGATATAGTAATGTCAGAATATGAAGAGAAGGGCCCTGGATAGTCTTTAGAGAAAAAGGAAAAGAATCCTTAGATAACCCATTTAAGGGACAATTGAAGGACAAAGAGGCTCAAGAGGCTCAAGACTGCCGGGTACTGAACTTCCAATGAGATGCCATTTGTTCTCAAATTCCTAATATAATAATACTTTCTATTTGTTGAACAATACTGGTGGCATAATAGTTAAGTGTTGGGCTGTTAACCATAAGGCAGTTTGAAACCACCAGTGTCTCTGCAGGAGAAAGAGGCATTCTACTCGCGTAAAGAGAAATCCTCACGGTTCATTCCACCTTGGCCTACAGGGCTGCAGTGACTTGGACCTTATTGTAGTGAGATAAACATTGTTGAACATTCCTGGCATTGGACTAAGGACCTCACATTTCTTTAATACACCAGTTGTAAGAAGTGTTCTACTAAATTTTCCTCTAAGCACATCTCATCCTTTTGAGCTGGTGACAAATTCAATCTTTATTATTATTAAAGCTCGACATCCCATACTCAGGGGTGTGTGAAACTTGCCCTAAGTTAACCTAACTCAGTCCGGTACCTTTGGAAAAGGCTCTCTTGCCTTACTGAATTCTGGCTACTGCCAACAGACTCATTTCCTTAACCAACTCATTTCTGGCTGATTGGCTACTTTGCCGATTCAAGGTCACACTTAGGAATAGGGTTCTTGGCTGTGGTTGGAATCGCTGAGGTCTAGTGTGCAGGCTCCATCAGGGTGCCACACGTGCATTTCCACCCCAGGCGTTGACTAGTCTTTGTCAATGTCATTAGGTGCAATCAAGGTGGTCCTCACTCAGATCCACCCCACTAGAAAACAGATGCTGCTCAGTCCTGAGCCACCCTCATAATTGCGGTGTTTGGATCCATGCTTGCTACCACTGTATGAATCCAGCTTTGACCATCTTCCTTTTTTTCACTGACCCACAACTTTACCCAGCATGATGTCCTTTTCTAGGGACTGGTCCCTCCTGGTGACATGTCCAATGTACATGAAATAGTCTTTCTATCCAGGCTTTTTTTTTTTTTTTGCATCACTGCCCTCTAGTGGTCGTGGGAGCTACCCAGCACTGCTTCTGAGAGCCGCCGCTGGATTTGAACCCCCAAGCCTGCGGGCCACAGTCCTGCACTCAACCACTTCCACTACAGGGGCTCAGCCCTCTATCCAGGCTTCTAAGGAGCACTCTGGCTGTCCTGCCTTCAAAGGAGATCCGTCTGATCTTCTGGCAGTCCAAGGTACTTGCAGTAGTCTCTACCAAGGCAAATCAAGAGCATCCGTTCTTCTCTGGTCTCCCTCACTCAAATTTCTCATATTCACAGTTACATTTTTGTTGTTACCTGTTGTTGTTGTCATTACTCTAGACTCTTATCTCTCTCTGAAGCTGTAACAAAATGCACACAGGCTTTTGCTGATGGTGAAAGGGACTTTTAATCTGTCCCTAGGAAAGGGAAGTCCTCCAATCATTCTCTTGGATTTTTTCCCACACTGAGAACAAATTAATATTAACATGTCACTGTCATGCATTGTCACACGAGGTTCCTACAACTACTCCGTGGTTATTCTCATTTTTTCCCCCAATGATTTTATTGGGGGCTCTTACAGCTCTTATAACATTCAATACATCATTTATATCAAACATATTTGTACACATTTGCCATATTCATCTCCAAATATTTTCCATTATACTGAGGAGCCCTCAGTATAAGCTCCTCCCCCCCCTTTTTTTAAAGAACCATTTTATACAACTCCCATCACGGTCTATACATACATCAATTGTATGCAGGCCATATTTGCACACCTGTTGCCATCATCACTTTCAAAGCATCCTCTCTCCACTTATGGCCTTCAGTACCAGCTCCCCGTATTTCCCTTCCCAACCCCCACTCCCTCCCCCATGAACCCTTAATAATTTACAAATTATTACTTTTTCACATTGTACACTGTCCAATGTGTCCCTTCATCCAACTCCCTGTTGTCCGTGTCCCAGAGAGGAGGTTATATGTAGATCCCTGAAGTTGGTTCTCCCTTTCTACTGCACCATCCCTCCACCCTCCCAGTATCACCACTCCCACCATTAGTCCTGAGGGATCAATTTTACATCCTGAAGTTTGCTTGAACGTAGGGACTTGTTTTAAAGTCCTAACGCCCTAAGTAACTGCTCTTGGGCTCAGGACCAGCGAGGGTATTGATAACAGAGCCTTAGAACAAACTACTTTTCAGAATCGGGAGTGGCAATGACCAGACTCAAAGTCGGCAACTTCACACACCAAGGGCAACTCAACTGTGTGTGCCCGGGGCTCAGAGAGAGGGCTTTATCACAACTTAGCAGTCCCTATTTCATAGGGGAACAACAGGCTTAGAGGATGGAAGCCAGGCCCATGTCCGCTTGTGCTCACAGAGTATTCCTCCCATCACCTCAAAAGCGGCCTGCGAAAGGATCCTAGTCTTAATTCCACGAAGACCGCCACGAAGGAACCGTTCAAGTTAAATTCCAAGAAAAACAAGCTAGCACATGCGCAGTTCTGAGCCAAAGGCGCCGCCCTAGAGGCGGCACCGCCCTACTCAGTACGCCTGCGTCGTCGGGCGGCTCCGCCCCGCCGCAGCCTCGGCGCGCACCCGCCCCGCCCCGCCCCGCCCCGTTCCCGCCCGGAAGCCTCTTCCGTTTCGCCGGATGTTGTTGTGAGTCTAATAGACACGTGAGCCTGCGCTACGTCATCACAGGCACGCGCAGGAAACATGGCGGCGGCGGGTGTAGTGAGCGGGAAGGTTAGTAACGGCCCGGGGCAGCGCTCCTGCTTTCCCCTCCGCTGGGGACTCTTGCGGCCCGGGGCTGGTCGCGGAAGGACGGGAAGGGCCTTCTGCCGCGGGGACAGTCCGTGGCGGGTGTAAGAGGAGAGCACTTGGCAGTGTCAGCTGTGTTCTCAGCATGCCGGCTCAGCTGGCGAATTGGAGACCCGGCTCCTCTCCCAGGCCGTCCGGGCCTCCGAGCTGTTCTCGCCCCGCCCCGCCGCGGAGCTGAGGTCCCACCTAGTATCTTTTGGAAGGGCCAGGTGGCTCCCCTAGTTCCTTTCCTTTTCCTTCTGGCTCCCGGGTCTAGTTCCTTCTTTCGCCTCTACTGACTCTGAACATGTTTTCTCTCTTCTACGAAGCGCTGACTTACCCTGCCTTGCTTTGCAGCACCCCCAATAGAGGCGTCTGTTCCCCGTCCCGAGGAAAGGAGACGGTGCGGTGCAGTTGTGTGCTTGGAACGAGTTGATGGGATCCACCTTAGTGGACAGCTGAATTGGTTGGTTGCGAGTTACAGGGCAGCTGGAGATTCACAACGTGCTTGTTTAGGAATGCGCTTGCTCCAGATATTTCGGGACGTTTCCCTGATGCTGCCGTGGTGTTACCTCCGGTCCCTTTGGCGGAGTTTGGCAGTGAGGGTCCTAGTTGTTTAGGAACTAAAATTTGCCCATTCTTTCTGTGGAGACCTCTGATGCCTATAATTTAGGGACATCAGCCTGAGGACGTGCCATTGGCAGCATTGCCTAATGGAGGAGTATTTGGTAACAATTGGGATGGTTGATGACTCATTGAACACTAGGGATTGTCGACTCTTTGCTTCCTCGGTACCTTGCGAACCATTCCTATTCTCTCTGCCCGTCCCGCCCATTTTGAATTATTTGACAGCATTTGGAGTTTGATGTATGGACTACTGGACTTGGCAGTAGAATAACAGGTATGGTCCTGGTGATGCTAGGTCTGACGAGTGACATGAGAAAATTGGGCAGTGATACTTGTTATTCTGTTTCCAGGTTGTTACCTGGAGAATAGAGGTGATTCGGATTATCCCTTGTATGAGAGTTGCTTGTGTTACATGAAATAATAAAGCACTTAAACAAGAGACTGCATATTTCCTGCCTTTTAAAATTACATGCATTGGTTATTCATTATTTTAAACTAATTATTCACTCTCCTGGGTTTTCTTGACAGCTTTCACTTTTTTCTAGTGAGCAGGGCAGAATGCTGATACTCGTGCAGACACATAGCATATTGGAATGTCATCCTGCTAGCTATTTCAATCTGGACCGATGCAGTCTAGGAGTTGCCAAGAGGAGAAACATTCCATTTGCATGACATCTCCCTTTTCAGTTTAATTTCAGTATTACAAGAAGCCTGGAGGTGATGAAGCAGAGATGCGAAGTGAATTATGTAACTCAGTTTTATAGCTCTGCTTTTTCACTTCATTTATTCTCACTTATTGCAAATTTATCCACCACTCTACAGGACTTTTCCCTCTCTGCTCCTCTCTCAAATAATACTTTCATCACTAGCAAAAGATACCTGTTTTTCCCGTACTGGTTTAATGACACCATCATGTAGCTGTTTGTCTTTTATAACCCCATCTAATCAATCACCAAGTCCCACCGGCTGTACCTTAACAAGACTTTGTAAATTTGCCACATTTTAGTTGCTTAGTTCACACCTTTGTAGTACTGCTAGACGTAAGCTCTTGATTGATCTTTTCCTCCTTCTTTACAGTCTTTTTTTTCCACATTCCTTTCTCTAGTTATCTTGTTAAGTCACAAATCTGACATGCATTTAAAAATTATTATGATAGCTAATAAAAACTACTTATTTTGTCCTTTTCATCAGGAAGATCAAAATCAACCCCGATTAGTAGAGTGTGGAGAGCCATGTTATGTTTCTAACTGTTGTATGTTTTCCTACTTCTCTTGTTTATTTGGAAATGTGGGAGGATATACAGAGGCCATCAAAAGCTCTTGGAAAAATTCCATTATCTTTTAATTGTCTTTTTTATGAACTTTTTGAAGACCTCATGAATTTCTATCTTGTGTGTATGTATGGTGATATGTTTACCATCGGTCTGTATTTATTCACTGGTGTGGAGTGGATTATACAGAGGCTACCAACCCCAGATCACTACCTCTAATCCGCCAGCCAGTCCGTGGAAGAAAGATTGACTCCAGTAAGCACTTACAGAATTGGAAACACACAAGGCCAGTTCTACTCTGTCCTGTAGGGTCACTGTTAGATGGTGTCTGCTTTATGCAGCTAGAGAGGAGGGGATGAGGAGCTGCAAAGGTTCAGCTGAGACCTATCCAGTTAAGAAATGCAGAACAGTAGTTATTAATCAAGTGTAATTTAAAACAACAGCAAACAACATTCTTAAATACACAGGGCTAAATCTATTGAATTATAGTCTATCAGTGATAAGCTTGAGAATGGGAAGTAATGTGAGTACTTATGAGGATTTTGTGTGCTTTGGATTTTGAGTATAAATTAGCATATGCTAACTGCTATGTGCTTGGACTTTGAAGTCAAACTGGTTTTAAAAGCTGCATCAGTCATTGCCTGTTATTTCAAGATAATAATTTAACCTGTCTAGACTCCTTTTATAAAATGGGGATAACAGTACCTACTTTATGGGGATGTTGTGAGAGTAAATACAGTATTATAAATACAGTATAAATTCTGTATAAATACAGAATAAATACAGTGGTTGGCATACAATAGATACTGCCAAAGTGTTGTGTTATTTTTAGGAATTGAAAGCTATCTTTTTTTTAAAGAAGTCTTGTCTTAGTTGTAGTGTATGAAAACTCAACACAGCAGGACCCTGTTAATGAAATTGGGCCTGGCTATCAGCTTCCAAATCATAGCTCCCTTGCTTATAACTGTGTGATCTTGGGCAGATTTCCCTTCTGTGCTCTGCGGAGCGGGGAGGGCGGGGGAGATAATAATTCTACTATCATAGAATTGTAGATAGGGTTAAATGAATTATTATTTGCAAAGCATGTAGAATTGTGCTTGGCATCAGTCAGGTGCTCAATGTTAGCTGTGTAATTATTCTTGTTAAGGAAGATTTTTCAGATAAAAATAGTATATGACATAGTTGAATGTTTATTTTTAGTGTTATTAGTAAAAGTTTATGCCTATTTTTTTTTCACAAAAGAAATTATGGCTGTTCACAGATAAGAAACAAACTTCACTCACTCGTGCCCTGCTCTTCAGTGGATGTCAACTCATAGCGACCTCATTGCATTGGTAGCATTGGTGCCTGTGCGTTTCCAAGACCGACTTTTACTGGAGTAGAAAGCCTTGTTTTTCTCCTTTGGGGCAAGCAGCTGGTAGTTTTGAACTGTTGACCTGTGGTTGGCAGCTTACCATGTAACTACTTTGCCACCCTGGCTCGTGAAAAACAATATACTTTAGTAACATAAATTGGAAAGAAAAGTGAGCAAAGAAAAAGTAAATGACAAAAAGGTAGTTGGAACTGGTAGAACTACTATTCGATGACTTGTGGTTCATTAAGTATGTGGTTTACCTAAATCCAAGGGCTAATTTTTATCAGCATGATGGAAGGTGGTTTCAATTCTGCATAGATACTGTTAGCTGAGTTTTTGAAAGTGAGCGTGTTTGGTAATAAATCATGATTAGTTCTTGGAGTTCTGCCATTCTGTTATTTAAGTGCAAAACCCTGTGCCTTAATCGTCAACCGAATGGAAAGATTGAATACAGAGAGAAGATAAAGGCACACTACTTTCAGGCTGTGCCACTGTGACACAGTGGTTGAGTGCGGGACTTCGACCCACAGGGTTGGCGGTTCAAATCCAGCAGCGGCTCTCCAGGAGCAAGGCTGGGCTTCCTACACCCACCAGGGCAGTGATGCCCCCCTCCCCCCCAAAAAAGGCACATTATTTTCAAAGGCTGTCCGGTTCCTCTACAACAGGTGGATAGAGTCGAACTAATGAAATGAGTTGGCTCTACTGCTGTTGGATAAGCGTTGAACCTCCTGCTGCTCCTTGGGAGAAAGATGGGGCTATCTGCTTCTCTAAGGATTCACAGTCTTGGAAGCCCTGTTTAGGAAACTTTATGGGTTGTAATCGACTCCATGGACTGGCAGCTTACTTTCATTTATTTAAGATTTTTTTTAAAGAACTTAATATGTTTTAGTAGCATATTAGTTATTGATGATACTTCCAATAGCTCCTGTTCCTAGAGTTTATATAGATTAATCAGAAGGGAAACATACATTAACAATCACCCTTTTAAGTTGAATAAGAAATGCAGTGTATTTTTCAACTTCTTGAACGGGGTGCTATTTTTAGGTGCTGTGAAGAACTCTCCGTTGCTTATAATTGCCGTGAGAGTGGGGCCTGAAATGCTTCGGTGTATCTAGCCTGGAGCCTGACAGCATGGGAAAGGGCACGAAGATAGAGAAAATGATCAGAGCCGAGAGTGGGAGATCTTGCTGAAAACAGAATAGCAGAAAGATGTGGCCTTGTGTGTCAATGATGCAAAGGCATTTGCGGATCATAACAGATTGTGATAATGTTGCAAAACAGATTTCCAGAACATTTAATTGTACTCATGCAGAACTTGTACCTAATATACAGACAAGGATGTGGCATGAGAGATACAAATACTGACTTCCAATGGATCTTGGCTGAAAGACATTCAACCATGATAACAAATGATGGATAGCATTGAGAACAATGGGAATTCCAGAACCCTTCATTGTGCTTATGAAGAACGCGAACATGGACCAACAGGCAGTTAGTTGTAGAACAGAACAAGGGGGTATACTACATGCTTTAAAGATGGGGAAGATGTGCGTCTGGGTTGTATTCTTTCACCATATACTTATTCAGTCTGTATACTGAGCAAATGAGCCAGAAACTGGACCATATCTATGAAGAACCGCATTAGGATTGCAGGAAGGTTCATCAGCATTTTGTGATATGTAGATGGCACAATGTTTTTACTGAAAGATGGCTTGAAAATTGAACAGTATTGCCTTTTAGTATGATTTACTCTTCAACATTAAATAATCCTCACAACAACTAGCCATAACTAATAAACTCATGCAGAGTGCATTGGGACAGTGGATTATTGCAGATAGAATTAGGTTAAAATTTAACACCTTTATCACCTGATCTCCCTTCTGACCTATTTTAAATTTGTTCTTTGTAAGTATTTCCTCATTTTGATTGAGGTTTTTCTTTGTTTTTTTTTTTTTTGGGGGGGGGGGAGGTATGTTTTTCCACATGTGAAATCCAGGATAGGATAGTACACCAGTAGAGACAGTAACTGGAGTAGTGGTTTCTTGGGGTAATGCAGAGAGGTTGGGTTAAATGAGCTTAGACCAGTGAGTACAAGAAAGAGGAAAATGGTCTACAATTGATAGTGGTGGTGATTGTTCAACTTTTAAAAAAATTACTGGGATTTAATCCATATATCATTCCAATTTTCAATCATGTCAAGTAGAATGTACAATCTTTACCACATTCAGTTTTGAAACATTCTTTTTCTATACGGTGACATCATCTCCCTTTTGCTTCACCACCATCACTGTACCTCCCCTCCTCCTGAACCCCTTATTCTTAATTGTTGTCCCTCTAGGTTCATCGATTCTTCTTATGATTGAACTATTTATTGTATAATATATGATTATATGCTACTAAATTTTAAAAATGTCTTCACAAATAGATCAATAGGCAACAATATAAATGGAGAAAAGTTTGAAGTTGACAAGGATTTCATTTTACTTGGATCCTCAGTAAACACACATGGAAACATTAGTCAAGAAATCAAATGATGTGCAAATCAGCAGAGTGAGAACCCTTCGAAGTGTTAAAAGTTGTCACTTTGAGAACTAAGGTGTGCATGACCCAAACCCTAGTATTTTTAGCCCCTTAATGGGTCAGCGAAACTGGACAAAATAAGGGATATCAAAGAAAAATCAATGCCTTGTAATTACGGTGTTGCTGAAGAATACTGAATATCATGGGCTGTCAGAAGAACTCGCAAATCTCTTTAGAACTACAACTGGATCTAGATGACAAGGTTTTAACCATTCAAGTCATGTATCATTTTAATCTACTGTAGTCTTCTCTCCAACGCTCTCTGGTAATTTGGATATTCCTATCCCTCGTAGTTATTTGGAAGTCCCTGGAGGCTTATTTCCTGTGTAGATCCTGCTATTGTATTTGAGGCCTCCATTGTCATCCATAGCTTTCTGCTCACCAGACTCATAATTTAAACTCAGAAACTATCCCTCCTTTAGAATTGGATTGTAGAATTTGCAATCCTTGGTTCAGAGATATGGGTTTGCTTCCTGTGGGCTTACTTGACTTCTCACTAAGATGGCTGCTTATTTAAAAACAAACCTTAGGGCTGAGCCCCAGTGGTGTAAGTGGTTGAGTGCAGGACTGCGGCCTGCGGGCTTGGCGGTTCTAATCCAGCGGCGGCTCTTAGGAGCAGCGCTGGGTAGCTCCCATGACCACCAGAGGGCAGTGATGCCCCCTCCAAAACAAAACAAAAAACAAGCCTTTAGGTGAACCCTGGTGGCATAAGTGGTTTAGTGCAGGACTGTAGCTGGCGAGCTTCGCGGTTCAAATCCAGCGGCTCACAAGAGCAGCGCTGAGTAGCTCCCACGACCACCAGCAGGCAGTGAACAACCCCCCCCCCCCAAAGAAGACAGCCCCCCCCAAAAAACAAACAAACAAACCCAAACAAGCCTTTAAGACCTCAGATGCCACTTTTTTTAATACCCGGGTACCTTATAATTTCTTCACTATATAGTGTATCTTTTGGATCTGAGTTTTTCTGTGATTGTGTTAGAATTCT
>PVJH01022064.1:0-37376 GCA_004026705.1 Nesogale talazaci | reverse complement strand
GCCCTGCGGGGTTTATCTGTCCCTGACTCCCTGTGTCTAGAGTTCTTATCTATACCTGTGTACATGCTCTTGTATAGCCAGATTTGTAAAGGAGAATTAGGGTCATGATAGTGGGATGGGAGAGGAAGCATTAAAGAACTAGAGGAAAATTGAATGTTTTATCAGTGCTATACTGCCCCCTGACTGGCTCATCTCTTCCTTGTGACGCTTCTGTGAAGGGATGTCCAACTGTCTCCATTATGTCCTCCCCCTCATTCACATTGGTATGTATTTTTGTTCTGGATTTTCTGACGCCTGATATCTGATCCCATCGAAACCTCATGATCCCAAAGGTTAGTGTAATTCTTCCATGTGGGCTTTGTTATTTCTCAGCTAGATGGCTGCTTGCTTATCTTCAAGCCTTTAAGACCCTAGACGCTATATCTTTTCATACAGGCTACTTTCCATATCCTCCAGTGCCACAATTCAGATGCATTGATTTTTCTTCTGCTATCATTATTTAAAATCCATGGTTAGGTATTATGCCAATTAGACATTCCTGGGTAGTGTTGGGGGTGAAGCCTAACCTATCCATTGGGTTTCAGTCTAATAACACTCCTTGGGCATGTGGCCTGTTGTATAAGAGGCACAGCCTGAGCTGAATCAAAACCTCTTTGGTCCTTTGGCTTATCCTGGATCAAGATCGTCTGTATGGTGTCACACTTTCCTGTTTTGTCACCTGCCAATCTCAGAAGCCATCAGATGACTGCTGATGGTAGCTTCCTTCAGTTAACTTCAGATTCATAGTACATCTGTATCTTTCAGCCTGTGACCCCCATCATGTCTGCTTAGGCTTTCTGCTACCTATTCTTCCATTTTCATGAGTCTGGTGACTTGAACCAGACTGGACTGAATTATTTCTACAACCGTGCAAACCATTTCTTGATATAAAATCTCTTTCTAAATACAAACACATTAGGAAATCACTAGGTTTGCTTCTGCAAAACACATAACCCAACCCTCTCGCAGTTTTCTAAGAATGCCACATTAGATGTGTCTTCAATATCTCCAAGTCAAGAAAGTCCACAATTGGCCCCAGTGTTTAGTGTGCCTGGCTGCTCAAAACGTTCAACTGTGAGTGCTCTAGTTTCCAGGCTATTTAATTTTCAAAGACCCAAAGTTATTATGTTTTTCATTCTAGAGAGGAGGGATATTAGTCTGAAAAGTCTGAATGATTGACAGCTCCTGATAAATCTGGTCCTGCATTCCGATCTCCTAACCCACTGTGTTAGTCCGGGTAGACTAGAGGAACAAACTTCAAAGACATACATATGGATATAAGGAAAGGGTTTATATACAAAAGGAATGTGACTCAGAAGGCATTCCAATCCAGTCCAGTACAAAGCCATAAGTCCGATATTAACCCATATGCCCGAAATCAGTCTACAAAGTCTCCTTCTGTCTCATGAAGTCACAGGTCAGTGGGTGCAGAGTTCTGGTGCTGGCAGGGGTCTCCTCATGGCTTCTCGCTTCCAGGGCTCAGGGTCCATCAACAGCATGCCGCTCCAGCTTCAGAGGTCTGGCTCCATCAGGGCAAAGCTGTGTGGTCTCTCTGCTGTCTCCTCCAGTTTCTCGGACGCTGCCATCCTGTCTTTTCTATGACTCTTCGCTTCTGAGACTAACTACCCACAACTGGGGAAGATAGCTTCTCATCTTCATGATGGAAATATCGCGAGATTTCTCAGAAGTCTCAGGAGAAAGCCACGCCCACATAGAGGCCTCATTGGCTACTCAATGGCTCTCTCCAGATTAACAGGCTAGACTCCACCCCTACATTTCAATCATAAAATTAACATAAGCACATGACTGTCACACCCACAGAACCACATTTCCTTCCCACAAAGATTGCAGTTATGGCAGTTCTCAATCCAAGTTTCATTGTCCTGTAGAACTTTAAGTTCACATGATCCCACACACTTCTGGACAGAGCCTTCTAAACCTCCAAGGTTTGGTCCCATTTGCCCAGTAGATGTCAAGCATCCACCTTGCCCAAATTGTGAAATTGAATAAAAGAGTATAAACAGGTCTATAACATCATCTTTATAGTTGATAACAGGTAAAGGATCTCCAACTTTGTGTGGGAGCCAAATAGGCTGCCCACTGACCCCCTGGATTAGACACACTTACCCAGAGTTCCAGGCATGTGAACTGTGGCACAGGAGCAGACATTCTTGAGACGAAGGACAGGCTTGAGAAAAACTTGCACAATGATTCTTCACCAATTCATCCACCAGGGAAGTCACTTCACCTCCACCACCACCTTCCCATCCCCCAGGCTGGAAATAATGAAGGGGATGATAGACACACAAGAGAAATATGTTGAGCAAACATCTCTTTTCTTAGAAATCAAACTCAGGCTATGAATTTTTCTCTTGCTTCATCTTTTTGTTTACACCACTATCCTTGACCTATGTTCCCTGGCTCTTTAAGTCTCATGAAACTCTTGTGCCTGACTGGACTCCTTGTGATCATAGTCCTCCTTCCCACTTCCCCTGCCTCCCAGACCCTTCAGGATTTCCTGATGTAGTGGGTTATGTGTTGGGCTACTAACCGTCAAGTCAGTTCTAAACCACTGGCTACTCTGTGGAACGAAGTTGAGATTATCTACTCATATAAAAATTTTCAATTTTCTATTTATTCAACAAAGATAAATTAAGCATCAATGGGTCCATAAAGGTCAGTTGAGGTTGCCAAGATACATAGTTTGTTTGCTGGAATCTTAGAAAGATAAGCAATCAAATGCATGTACATGATTGATACAAATATTTTCTTGCACCCATAGAACATTATACAACTTACAAAACAACATCAGCACCCTCTGTCATTTGAGCTAAGAACCTTCTGATGAAATGAGTAGGATAAACATACTAATCCATTTTTTAAAATAAGTTAATTTGGCTTGTGAAACATGAGATAGCTTACTAAAACAAAGATCCCACTTGGTAAAAGACAGAGCTGGAGCTTAAAGAGCTTGAATCCAGGTATTTGGTTACTGACCCATGCAGAACAAGTAACATGGAGTTCTTATTGGTAAGTGGCTTCCAATCAGTTCATGCTCATACAACCCTGTGAACAACAGAACAAAAGCACTGCTCAATCCTATCCAAAGTCTTCATTGTTGTTGCAGCCACAGTGTCCATCTCTTCAAGGACCTTCCTCTTTTGACCAAACAGTATGTCTTTTCAGATACACTGCTCTCTCCTGGTAGCATGTTGAACACACATAAGATGAAGTCTCACTATTCTAGTTTCTAAGGAGCATTCTAGCTGTACAACTTTCAAAACAGATTTGTTTGCTCTTTCGACAGTCCAAGGTACTTTAAATATTTTTCATCAGCACCACAGCATGAAAAGGAGTTGTTATATGTTGAAGAGAGAGTGGTGTCTAGATCATGCTGGTGTCCTTAACCCTTTATCTGTGCTGAAATGGTCAGAGTATGTGTTGACTCTTTGAATCACAGAACGCCCACACATAGATCAAAATATTCAGTAAATAAAGCTACCAAATGGAGAGACCAGTCAAACAAATATGGAAGTTAGAGGGAGCAAGGGGGTAAAAAAAAAGGAATGGCTGCTAGTTATCCAGATATACTAAACAAATGAGAATTTTTAAAAAAAACGTTTAAAAATGTACAAGTAGCAGATAGTCAGAGAAGCTGGATTATATGAGGAAGAATGTAGCATTGTGATTGGAGGATGGCTTATAAACAATCTCTGACATGACAGTGACACAGTGGCACTTGCTGAAAGTGGAGAAGATTGGAAGCATTTGCTGATGAATGTCAAGGATTATAGCCTTCAGTATTGACTAAAACTCAATGTAGGGGAAGACCAAAATCCTCACAGCTGGATCCATAGGTAGCATCAGGGAGAAAAGATGGATCATGTCAAGGATTTGGTGCTTCTTGGATCCACAATCAACGTTTAAGGATGCGTTTGATGACGTAAAATCTGCTACACAGGACCTTTCTACATTGTTGAAGAATAAATATGCTATTTTGAGGATTTACATGTGCCTGACTCAAGGCATAGTATTTTCAATTGCCACAGATGCACATGAGAGTTGGACATTGAATGAGAAAAACTGAAGAAGAATCAAGGCAGTTGGTTGTGGTGCTGGAAAAGAATATTGAAAGTACCACAGAATGCCCAAGGAAAACTTGATCCATCTTGGAAGAAGGATAGCCAGAATGCTTCATAGCAGCAAAGGTGGCAAGACTTCTTCTTAAATACTTTGAACATATTATCAGGAGAGACTAGGCCCTGGAAAAGGACAGTGTGCATAGCCAAGTGAAGGGACCGCAAAAAAAGAAAACTCTGAAGGAGCTGGATTGACACTGTGGTTGCCACAGTGAACTCAGGCATAGGAACAACTGTGAGAATGGCCCTGGACCAGACAAGGTTTCCTTCTGAGCACAGGGTTTTCTATGGGTCAGGGCTGACTCAATAACACCCAACAACAACAACAACCATCGCTATGAAAGTTTGCAAACCCTCTCTTGAATACCCAGCGAGGAGATCATTGAATGAGCAAATCTGGGTGGGTGCTGACTCATTTTTTGGCCCCCACATAGGAATCTAACAAATAAACCATGAAATGGCAATCATTCATAGTTGAGGAAAAAAAGAGCCACTTGTTCCTCTAACTAAATAAGTGATTGTAATTTTCCCATCTATCTTTAGATTTGGCTTTAAAGACCCAGGCCTTCCCGAGTCTTCTGCTTAACTATCTTTGGTGTCCTGCCGGGCATTTCCCTTAAAATAGTCACTGTAGTACAACATACATACATGAGTGCTGTTAACTGTAATGCACCTTTGTAATGCATGTTTGATGACTTGAAGACATTAAATCAGGAGTGATGGCACCATAGTTACAACACGTGGCTGCTAATCAAAAGGTCAATAGTTCAAACCTACCAGCTATTCTAATGGAGGTAATCTGCTCCTGTTTACAGCCCAGGAAATCCTGTAGAGAAGTTCTATGCTATCTTATACAATCATCGTGAGCCAGAATAGGCTCAATGACAAAAACAATGACAGTAACAATGAAGAGTGTACAGCATACAGGTCCCACTGCTATCAGGTCAATTCCAATGAATAGATAGTGACCTTGTCTATCAACCTGTCATACTGTGGTTGCTTATGTGTTTCTATGATGCTAGAAGTTATGTCACTGGTGGTATTTCAGATACCAGCAAGGTCACCCAAAGTGAGCATGTTCATCAGAGCTTCCGGACTAAGGACAAACTATAAACAAGGGGTAGGCTGTCCACTTTGAGGAATTAGCCACTGGAAAGCATATGGGTAGCATAGAAAAATTATCAGATACCGTAACTTCATGAGCCGAAGCAGAACATTGTCACAGATAGTGCCAAAAGATGAGCCCCTCAGTTCAGAAGGCATTCAAATTAGGACAGAGAAAGAGTTGCCTTCTCAAGGTAGAGTTGACCATACTGACATGGATTGAATAAAATTTGTAGGCCCTACATTTATTGAGGGGTACAGCACAAAGTGAGAAGAAACAGCTGCAAATACCATTTAATAGAAACTTGGAATGTTGGAAATATGGATCTAGGAACATTGAGATTGTCAAAAATGAAATGGAATGTATAAATATTAATAGTCTGGATATTAGTGAGTTGAAATGAACTGAAATTGGTTAATATGAACCAGAAAATCATGTGGACTATGATAAGAATGGCATATTCAAGAGGAAGGGTGTTGTATTCCTCATCTAAAAGGATGTTTTGAGGTCAATCTTGAAGTACAAGGAAGTCCATGTAATGCATCTGTGACTCAAGTTTTTGCACCAACCACTGAAGCTGGTAATATAGACATTGAAGAATTATACTAACATCTCCTGCCTAAATTGATCTTACACACAGTCAAGAGGAAGAAACGGTAGTTGGAAAATATGATCTTGCTAATAGAAATAAAGCCCGAAATTATATGATAGAATTTTGTCAGACCAATGACTTCTTCATAAAAAAGACATTTCTCAACAATACGGAAAGTGGCTATACACGTGGGCTTCATCAGATGGAACATACAAAAATCCATTTGGCTAATCTGTGGAAAGAGATGAGTTGTGGTGGTATAGCAGCTACTCTGTGAACTGCTTAACCACAAGGTCAGTAGTTTGAAAACACCAGCTGCACCTACAGAGAAAGATGAAGTTTTCTGTTCCTATAAAGATTTTAAGTCTCAGAAACCCACCGGGACATTTATACTCTGCCCTATACGGTTTCTATGAGCAAAAGTCTAGTTGATGACAGTGAACTTCTTGAGTAAATATCATTCTTGAATAAGGCAAAAGGTCATTAAGAAGACAGGAAAGAAAGAAAAGATTGGAGCAAATGTCAAAAGAGACTCCAAAATTTGCTCTTTATCATAGAGTAGCCAAGACAAATGGAAGAAATGAAGTCAAACAGCTGAACAGAAAATTTCAAAAGACAGTTAAAGAAGACAAAGTAAAATATTATAATGAAATATGTAAAAAACTAGAGTTAGAAAACCCAAGCGGTAGAACATGCTCAGCATATTTAAGCTCAAAGAAGTGAGGGGGGGGGGGAAACTTAAGCCTCGAGTTGTAATATTGAAAGATTCTAGGACTAAATATTGAACGATGTAGAAGCATCAAAAGAAAATGGAAAGAATACGGAGTCACTGTACCAAAAGGAACTCTTTGATAGTCCACCATTTCAGGAGATAACATCTAGGCAAGAATCAATGATGCTGAAGGGAGACATTCAAGATGCACTACAAGTACTAGTCAAAGCACGGTTCCAGAAATTGATGAAATACCAATTGAAATACTTCAACATGCTGGTGAAGCATGGGAAACACTCATTTATGCCAGCTGACTGCAAGAGATCCATATTTGTGCCCATTCCAAAGAAAGGTGACCCAACAGAAGGCTTAAATTATAGATATCACATGCAAATAAAATATTGCTGAAAATCATCCAACAACAGTTGTAGCAGCACACCGACAGGGAGCTGCCAGAGGTTCCGTCCAGATTCAGAAGAGGATGTGGAAAAGGATCATTGCTGATGTCAGATGCATCTTGGCTGGAAGTAGAGAATACCAGAAAGATATTTCCTTGTGCTTTACTGATTATGCCAAGGCATTTGGCGGTGTGGATAATAACAAATTGCGGATGGCCTTGAGAAGAATGGAAATTCCAGAGAAATTTATTGTGTTCATGTGGAACCTGTTTATGAACCAAGAGGCAATAATTTGAGTAGAATAAGGGGAAAGTGTATGGTTAAACATTAGGAAATGTATAAATCAGGGTTGTATTCCCTTACCATATTTTTTAATCTCTAAGCTGGACAACTGGATTATATGAAGATGAATGTGGCATCAGGACTGAAGGAAGGCTTGCTAACAACCTGTGCTATTCAGATGACACTCGTGCGTGATGAAAATGAGGGAGACTTGAAACACTTGCTGATGAAGATCGTATATTTCAGCCTTCAGTATGGATTTCAACTCAAAGTAAAGAAAACAAAGTTCACAACTGGGTCAGTAGGCAACATCATGATTAGTGGAGAAAACATTGAAGTTGTCTTTTTTTTTTTTTTTTGGTCTTACTTGCATCTACAATCAATGCTCATAGAAGCAGTAGTCAGGGACTTCTGGGAAGATGGTGACCCAGTAACACATACTAGAAATAGACAACAGAAATCAGCCCAGGAGAGTTACTAAGAATAAAATTCAACACTGCTGGATCATAGGAGGACCATCATAAAGCTAAGTAGGCACGGATCCACAAAGTTTTGAGGGACTGGGTTTTTTTGCTTTATCGCAGTGAAGGCCGGCTAGGGTTTGACCTTAGCCCTGCCACTGTCTCAGTTGGAACTGGGATCAATTGGAGCTAGAAGAGGGGCTTTATCTTAACACAGCCACATCTTGGCACCAGCTTGGGGCAGGGATTAAATTCTTGCAGCCTCACGGTCAGGGATCAGGGTTCAGCTATATTGTTACTTTTGATTCCCTCTCTTCTCTCTATCCCCCACAATTTCAGCAGGCTTAGTTCTTGGGTGTTTTTCTTCTTGGTGTTTTCCCATTTTCTCTCACACGTCATTGTGGACCTCGAGACACTTCCTTTAGTGTAGGGCATTTATGCCTGTTCCACCCAGCTGGGAGAGCCCCATCAAGTGCAATGTCACCTGAGACTGTAGAAGTTTACCCAGCTTCCACCAGGGGATATTCCACCCAACTTCTTCCCAGGGAAGTCCTACTGGTGTGACAAGTGAGGTCTTATCTGTCCTCTATGGTCCCACTTGACTGAGAGAACTTTCTCCTGCCTTTCATAGTGCCTCATACAGCCTAAGGCAGCTCAGCCAACACTCTCCAAAGTTCCACACTGCTGCGGGAACCTTTTCCCAATCTCCACAGCAATCTACCTGATCAGAGCAATTGTAGCCACCATTCGAGGCCCTCTACACAAAAGCAGGCAGCTCACCAGCCTTGTGTGGCACTCCCCTTGCAGCGGGCACCCCTGTGTGTCATCTGTAGCACCCCAAGCTGTTATTGGACAAACCATCACAGCTTCTTGTGAAATCATTCAGTACAGCACCATCCTTGTGGGTCCACAACAATCCAACAAGTGTCCCCTGAGAGGACCAGCCAACTTGCCCTCCAAATAACAGAATACTGGTTGACTAGGGAAAGAGTGAAGCCACAGGAGGATAAAATAGTAGGCCAATCCATAGGGAAATTAGCCACACGTAGTTTGAAGAAGTATTCCTACAAGTCTCCCAGAGAGAGCCAGTGCTCTTTGACTCCCTGGAAAATGGCACCTGGTTCCTCTAAAGCAATGCAACATAAACAGCAATCAGCCCCCAAAGACCTCAAGGGAAAAACAGGAGAAACAAAAGGCAATGGCAGAAGATGTCCTGAACCTAACAATGTACATAGAAGAAGCAGATATTGATATGCAACAGGAAAATTTTCTGAATGCTGCTTGCCTTGGAGTCATACAGGATATGAGGGAAACAGTACAGAAAAGGGATGAAATAGTAGAGGAGATAAAGTCCGTACACCAAAGGGAAATGCAAGAGCTTAGGGATGAGGTAACAAAAACCAATGGCCGACTCACAGACTTTGCGAATTGACTCGAAGAAGCAGAATACTGCAACAGTGACCTAGAGGACAGCCAAGCGAACTTTAACAAATGCAGACAAAAATCTAAGATCATCAGAGAAGCTGAAGAGCCTAAAAGCTATGACTGATGTTATAAAGAGGAACAGCATCAGAACTGGATTACCAGAGGAAGACACAACAATGAAGTCATCTTCAACAATAGTCAGAGAATTCTTGGAGGAAAACTTCTCCAGTTTAATGAGACTACCATTCAGGAGGCTGAAAGAACACCAGCTAGACTGAATCCCAAGAAGGAGTCACCAAGGCACATAGTAGTTAAACTATCCAACTTTGAGGAAAAGGAGAAAATTATGAGAGCAGCTAGGAAAAAACAAGCAATCACATATAAAGGTTCCCACATTAAGAATATGCTTAGACCTATCAGCAGACACTATGAAGAAGAAGAGTGGAGTAATAACTTAAAGCAAACTAATGCAAACCCAAGAATACTCTACCCAGTCAAATTATCTTTCAAGATAGAAGGAAAAGTAAGAGTTTTCCCAGACAAGAAAGAAGGAACGTAGTAGACAAGGCAGTCGTCAGGAAATCAAACAATGCTGCATTGGGTAAACTTGTTGCACAAAAACTCTATAGAGTGTTGAAAAGTAAGGAGGTTACTTTGAGGACTAAGATACCCCCATCCCAAGCCATGTTATTTTCAATTGCCTCAGGTGCATGTGGAAGTTAGGCATTAAAAAAGGAAGACTTGAAGATGAATTTACGCTTTTAAATAATAGTGCTGGAGAAGAATCTTGAAAGTACCATAAATTGACAAAAGAATAAGTATGGCCCAAAATGCTTCTTAGAGGCAAGAATGGTGAGACTTTGTCTTACACAGAGAGGCAATGAAAAAGAGGAAAATTCTGCACAAGGTGGATTGACACTGTGGTTGCAGCAATGAGCGCAAAGAAAAGAACGACTGTGAGGGTGGGACAGGACAGAATACTATTTCCTTCCGTTGTACATGGGGTCCCTCTCAGTTGGAATTGGCCTGACAGCACCTACCAACAACACTAACTCTAAAAAAGATTTCCCAGGAGCAGATACCCTCGTATTTCTCCCTTAGACAACTGAAGGGTGGGAACCACCATCATATGGTTAGTGATGCAACCAGGGCTCCCTATAACACAGAGAAGAAATTGGGAATGTTTTTTTAAAAAACCTGCTCCTGAAAATTGGTTCATGAACTTAATGGTTAAGTAATATATTTTGTCACTAATTAAATGCATGACAGTCAAGATAAGTGCCTAGCTGGAAAGACATTTGGAGTCACCTCTCCCTTCTTGTAAATGGAGTTTAAGAGTGGAGTATCATATTAAGTCTAGGATCTCCACAGATAGTTTTTCCGAGTCTGGGAATTCGTTTAACCTTTCCACTCCACATTGGGGAAGGATTTATTTGCTGACTCTGCTTTCTGAAACTCTCTGGATTAGCCTGAAGCTGCATCTTTCCTGTACCTCCCTTGTTAGATTGCCTAAAAGATTGAGAATAGAGCTCATAGGACCAGTTTGTCTGGTTGTTTTTTGATCTGACTGCCATTACATTTCAAAATGTACCAGAAAGGAAGCTAAGACTTGCTGTCATTGACACCCTACTCTCTGGTTGCCATCTTTTGAGAAGGAAGATGTGGAGTTCCCACCTGTCTTTAATGGTTAGAAACTATACCTCCTATTTAACCACTGTAGCTAGTAGCTCTTGAATCAGCTTTGACCATTGTAAGCTCTTTGTCGAACAGAACAAAATGTTGCCCCTGTCTTCGTCATCTTTGTGATTATTGGCAGGCATGAGTCTATTGTCGTGAATATGTTGTCATTGCATTTCCTTGAACTTCCACCTCATTTTCACAGACCTTCTACATTACCAAACATGAAGTTCTTTTCTAAGGATGGGTTTTTACCAATGGCATGTTCAAAGTACAGGGACAAGAGTGTCACTTTCACTTCAAAGAAGTGTGTTGGTTGGATTTAAGACTAATTTGTCCACTTATTCCATGATATCTTTTATTTTGTCAACACCACAATTTAAATGGATTTATTATATCTCTTTCTGTTTTACCACGGTTCTTGTTATGTGCCACGAATTTGATTCTGCTTCATAGTGAGTCTTGTGTACAATACAAAGAAACACTACCTGGTCCTAGAACATCCTCTCAATCTCCATGTTTGAGCCTATTATTGTAGACTTCTTGTCAATCCACTTCATTTGATTGAGATTTTTGGCTCAGTCTGCCTCTTTTTGGCAGAGCTTCTACTTTCCTAACTGTGATGTCTTTCCTAGGGACTCCTCTTTCCTGATAACATTGCCAAAGTATGTCAGGCAAAGTCTGGCCATCCTCACTTCTTTTTAGGAGGAAGCATCACTGCCCTCTGGTGGTTGTGGGAGCTACCTAGCCTTGCTCCTGGAGAGCTGCTGCTGGATTTGAACTGCCAAGCCAATGGGGCCGCAGTCCCCCACTCAACCACTGTGCCACTGGGGCTCAGCTCCATCCTCACTTCTACAGAGTGTTCTGGCTGTTGTTCTTGCATAACCAGATTTGTTTGTTCTTCTCTTGGTCCATACCACTTTCAGTATTCTTTGCCGATACCCTATTTTAAGTGCATCAGTTCTTCTTAAGTCTTTATTCATTGCTCAGTTATCACATGCATATGATATCTTTGCTCTCCAAACTTTTAAAGGCATCTGGTCTAGCAGATTTGCCCAATCCAATATGCTCTTTGATTTCTTGACTGCTGTTTCCATAAAGACTGATTATGGATCTAATCAAGTGAAATCCTGGACAACTTCAATCAGTTCTTGGTTTATCATGATGCTATCTCTTGGCTCAGTTGTGAGGATGGGGTTTCTCCTTGAATTGAGTTCTAATCCATCCTGAAGGTGGTAGTCTTCAGTCTTCATCAGTAGTGCTTCAAGACCTTTTCACTTTCAGCAGTTGAGGTTGTATTAGCTTCATATGAAAGGTTGTTAGTAAGGCTTCCTCCGGTCCTTATTTCAATTCTTCTTCTTATAGTAGGATTTATCTGATGTTACATACTGATTGATTAAGTGTGATGAAAGACTGCAAACTTTATGCACATTTTTCCTGATTTTAAACCCTTGTTCTGTTCTAAAAACTACCTCTTGGTCCATGTACAATGAATTGTTCTAAAATCCCCCTTCTTCTCAATTTTCTATGTAGTTTTTAATGCTCCATGCAGTCAAAAGCCTTTTCAAAGTCAGTAAAATAAAAGTAATACCTTTCTGGTGTTCTGTGCATTCAGTCAAGATCCATTTGACGTCAGCAATGCTCTGCCTTGTTCTACATCCCTTTTGAATCAAGTCTGAACCTCTGGCAGCTCCCTGTCAATGTACTGCTGTAACTATTGTTGGATGATCTTCTGCAAAATTTTACTTGCATGTGATATTAATGGTCTTGATCTATAATTTCTACATGCTTTTCACTATTTATTGGAATGGGCACAAATATGGATCTCTTCTAGTTGTTTGGCCAGGTAGCTGTCCTTCAAATGTCTTGGAAGAGATGAATGAGTGAGGGAGTGAGTGAGGGAGTGACTCCAATATTTCATTAGCTTGTTGACATGACTCTGTTGATATGAGGTCAATTCCCGGAGCCTTGTTTTTAACTAGTAGCTTCATTGAAGCTTGAACTTCTTCTTTAAACACCATCTGTTCTTGATCATGTGTTACTTCTTGAAATGGTTGATTATCGACTGCTCTTTTTGATAAAATGATTCTGCATATTCCTTTGATCTTCTTTTGATGTTTCCTGCATCGCGCAACATTTGCCCATAGAATATTTCAATATACGACTTGAATTTTTTTTCTTAAGTACTTTCAGTTTTAATTATGCTGAGCGTGTTCTTCCTTCACGGCTTTCCAATTCTGGGTATTTACTCATTTCTTTATAATACTTAACTTTGCCTTCCCAAGATACTCTTTGAAATTGTCTGTTCAGTTCTTTTACGCCATCATTTCTTCCATTTGCTTTGGCTACTCAATGATGGAAAACAAGTATCAGAGTCTCTTCTGATATCCATTTTGATGTTTTCTTTCTTGTCTTTTAAGTGATCTCTTACATTCTCCACACATAGTGTGCTTGAGACCACCCCACAGTTCATCATTAGTGTTCAATGCATAAAAATGTATTCTTGGGATTCAAGTGGGGGCAGACTCAATGCTTTATTTTGGCTCCTCTTGACTGGTTCTAAAATTCTTCAGCTTCAACCTCACCTTGATATTGTTGTGAGGCTCCAGCAATTCAGTTCTAACTTATAGCTGCCCTGTGCCCAACAGAATGCAATACTGGTCCTGTACTCTCCTTACATTCGTTGGTGTGTTAGAGGCCATTGTTGCAGTCACCGTGTCAATCCATGTCATGAAGGACCTTCCTCTTTTTTGCTGTCATTCTACTTTGCCAAGCATGTGTCCTTTTTCAGGGTCTTGTCTTTCCTGACTACATGTCCAAATCATATGAGATAATATCTTGCCATCTTGACTCTGAGGAGCATCCTGCCTGTATTTCTTCCAACATGGATATGTTGGGGTTTTTTTTTGGTTGGCCCATGGAATGTTCAATATTCTTCGCCAGCACTGGATTTCAAATGCTTCTATTACTCTTTCGTCTGGCTTATTCAGCGTCCAACTTCTACATGCATAGAGGGCAGACAGCTTGTGTCAATGGAGGAGAAACAATTCAGAAAAGGACGATGAGGAGCAGTCCACAATTTGATGGATGTAGTCAACGTCACTGAACATGACTTGTAGAACTTTTTGATTGCTCTACCTTTTGCTGTGTCTGCTTCCAACAACAACCAATAAAATAACTTACTAAGCAAACAATGCTAGCAAGAGGAAGAGGCAGACTTGGAGTGGGAGGGAATCTGGAATTTTTAGAGAAAATTCTTTGGACAGTGAGGTTCTTTAAAGATTGGTGGAATCTCTAGACTGAGGAACAACAGGGGCATGAAATATATATTCCAAGCTGGGCCCATAGAAGTGGTGCTGCAGAAATAGGGATCTGGGTGTTATAAAGCATAAAATTCTGTGCTAGCAAATCTAAAAATACCCACCCTCTCTCTATTTTTTTTCTTTCCCTCCTAGTCTTTTTTCTTCACACTCTCCTTCCTCTTTTCTTCTCTGATTATCCTTGCTGGCAACCCTAGCCCTCACTAGCTCATCCTTCCCGGGGAATCTCTTACCAGCTGGGTGGGCCAAAGCCTCGCCCGACTCCCCGCTGATCAGGTACAGGTTGGCAGCTACTCCAAAGGTCCCCCCTCCCCTCTCCGCTCCCTTCGTTCAAATGCCAATTAACAGGTGTCAGCAATGCTGGCCCCTACTAAGAGACCCATGTCTGAATAACAACCCAACTATTTTGGCTCTCCACCCTGAGAGCATAAATATCATGGTGTTTGAGCCCTTGGGGCCTGTGGAGTTTACAAGTATGCTGTCAAGATCTCTTCATTGGGCGAGCGCTTGAAGTGCTGCCAAGAAGTGAGGGGACTCCTGTGCTTTTATGTGTTCCCAAGCGCAGGCCACTCTGGCTCCTGGAGGAGTCCTCTGGGGACTGAGTGTCGGTGTGAATCTCAAACAGCAAGCTGACATTCCGGTTGGGAGTGTGACAGTGCATGCCTACATGATGATGCCAGGGCGGCAGGTGACACGAGTGCACCGCAGAGAGGGAGGGGAACTGGAGTGGCGTCCAGTTACATGTCCTCAGAGCTCTGAAGGATGGACTCCGGGTTGGGGGAACAGTTATAAAAGGAGGTTACAAAATCCGGATGTCCTGATCCAATTGAGACCACTGAGATGAAGCCTTCAGAGCCCAGATGACACCAGAAAAAAGCCTTCTGACTTGAGCTGGTTCAGGACTCCTGATATTTTGCAAGCCAGAGATACGAACCATGGTCAACTGCAAAGAGAGGGAGGGGGAAATAGTGTGTGTGTGTGTGTGTGTGTGTGTGTGTGTGTGTGTGAGAGAGAGAGAGAGAGAGAGAGAGAGAGAGAGAGAGAGAATCTATTAGAACCCAGAGAGAAATAGAAGCCATTCACCCGATGTTCTACAAGTTTACCGAGGACGCTGTCTTTTGGGATGCTCTTCTCTCCTTGCCCCTACCCCTTGTGAGGACTATTGATGTTCTGACTCTGGGTAAACATTTGAAAACAGAGTGACTGCCAGGGAGGAGAGAGGAAAAAAGATGAGAGGGTAGAACGGGATGGGGTGGGGCATGGCGACAGGAAGGGCTCAAAAGATTCTCAAGTTGGGTGAGTACCAAGGTTGGCTTGCCCCAGAGGGCAATTGGGCCCCAGCCTGGCGGGTGCTGGAGGAGCAAGCATACCAGGCTTCTGCCAGTGGGGGCAGCGCTTCCTCTGCCATGACCTCCACCTCTCACCTCCTGCTGGGGCTCAGATCTGGAGGAGTTTGCCGGGCCTTTCTGTACAACCGAATCGGTTCATCCTCACAAGACCAAGTCAAAGGACTGAAGCAAGCTTCGCCTCCTCTGCTTTAAAGAAATGAATGGTGAGACTGCAGCACACTCCAGCCATTCTTCTCAGGATCAACCCGGATCTGATCTCAAGGTCCTTATTCTAGAATTTCCCATTGAGATGAACACAGCCTCTGTGATTTCCCTGGCTCTTTCAGCATTCGTAAAGTGCCCCTTTGTGGGGTGCACTACTCAGAAAGGAGGAATAAAATATATCATATCACACACTTCTTCAGTGGCAGAATCTAGCCCTTGGTTCCTCATGATCTTTCTTCTCCCATAATCCTTGCTTTGGCTTTCTTACACATGTCCTGTTCATTTAGCAACACAACAGTTTATCATCATGCCTCTTAGGAAGAGCTCCTCTCCCCTGAATTTGACTATTCAAGTCTTTGGATGCCATGAAAGATGGTCTTTGATCCTTTGCACCCTGGTCCCATTTTATTGGACAAGTCTTTGGAGTACTTCCCCAAGACCAGGACTGTGTTGTTGACCTCCAGCAATCAACTGGAGGAGAAAAGAAAGAGTTCCCCCAGACCTGAACAGCCCTGGGAAATGTCCGAAATGGGCCTGACTAGCAGGCGAGACCTGCCTCTCAGATGTTAAGACTGACTGTCAGAAGTCACTTAGTCTACACAAAAGCCAGGTGCCTGCGAGGTGACATAGGAAGCATTCCTATGAAGGAGTTCAGCTCTCTTGGAAAAAAACCAATCAGATGGAGGCAGAAAGCAAATCCTTTCCCTAACATAAGAAAACAATTTATTTGCTGTTCATGGTGGCTGAAGGCTGCTGAGCTCAGACATCTGAACGCAGAGTGGGTTCTCCAAGGCCGTGCACAGGCTCATTTTCCTTGCGGCCAGCATGACCCCACCTGGCCACCAGTGAGTGTGGGGGCACCTCAAATCTCTGCCCTCTTTTTTTTTGGGGGGGGGGTCTCTCTGAGGAGACTTTTCACTGATCAGAATCACTTTGAGATGGAAAGGAACCTTCCTTCGTCGGGGACGATGAGCTACGGAAGGCGGCACAGATTAGAGAGCTCTGTCTGTAACTGACAAAATCTGCGCCTGGCACGCATTTGTGGGGAAATTAAAAATAAAATGGAGCTCATCCGAAAAACGTGTGGATGAGACTCAGCGGTCTCCTGACCGGTCACACATGGAACTTGTCAGAGATGACCAGGACAGAAAAGTGAGACCTGGGCAGCCGATTGGGCCGCGCCACCCGCCAGGCTCCTGGAAGCCTGTCATAATTTATAATGAATTATTTTAGGAAATGGATGAGGAAGGCTGTGTTCACGAGCCAGCAAAGAAGACTTTGCTGAAGGGGGGGGGGGGGTCCGCGGGGGAGTCCAGAAAACACGTTGCAAAAAACCATGGCCCTCGTTGACTCTGTGAAATATTTCAGGCCTTAACTTGGTTTGAATTAACTCATTAAACCCCCTGCCATGGGCTGGCATTGGAAAGGAGCGGCCGGATTCCCTTGTGCACTGGATGGCCGTGAGGCAGGGCTGATTGGATGCCAGCTAACAACGACGAGGCCCTGGTGGCATAGGGGGTAATGCAGTTGATGCAAGCCAAGAGGTCAGCGGTTCAAAAACACCAGTCTCTCTTCTCAGGGAAACTGAGGCTTTCTGTTCCTGGAAAAACTATAGCCTCAGAAACTCCAAAGTGTAGTTCTGCTCTGCATTCTAGGATCATTATGAGTTGGCATCTACTCGGTGGCAGCGATGATTTAACCACCCTATCACCAGATCCAGTGACGGACACTCATTTTGTAGCTCAGCCATTGGGGTTCATGATTGTCCCTCACACTACCAGATAGCTAACCAGATGTGTTGTCCGTTTTACAGTGTATACTTGTTTTGAAGACTGAAACTCTCTCTCTCTCTCTCTCTCTCTCTCTCTCTCTCTCTCTCACACACACACACACACACACACACACACACACACACTCCCCATCTGAGAATGTCCTCTCCCTGTGATTTCTTTCTTTCTTGTAGCTGGTTGCTTTGAGAAACTAAGGAGAAGTACCACTTCTTGCCTCTTCTCTGACCACTCCTTGCAGAAACTCTGCCATTGACCTTCACCAAGCCCCCTTAGGCTATTGTCCTTCTCCTGACTTTACCAGAGACAATGCGATTTGACAACATCTGGACAGTGAGTGGCCTCGTAGGTTTTAAATTCACTTCATTGGGACTTTAAAATCCGTCAAAGAGAAGCCAGAACCCATCTCTTCCTGGGCGAAACCAAAACCCAAACTCACTGCCATCGAGTCAATTGTGACTCAGAGTGTCCCTAGCAGATCCGCATTATCAGAAGAATTTTGCTACAACAGCAGACTCCATCTCAATCCTTAGCTCACCAAAATGAGTCCTCAGAGCCAAGATTCTTTTCCTGAAGCAATTAGGGTGAGAAAAAAAAAATCACACTTCAAATTTTCAAAGGTAATAGCAATTAAGCGATTCAGTTTCCATTGTCAAAAGTCTAATGGGTTGTTTTACAAGGATGACAAGAAGAGATAATGAAAGTCAAGCTTTTGCACAAAGCTTCCTTGAAAGCTTGGTAATTAACGGCTTTGCATTGTTCTTTAATAACAGTCACCTTCTTAATGCATTGTAACAAAGGCACAAATTCCGAAATATATTTCCATTTCAGCCACAATTTCATGTGAACAGTTTCCAGTCTTTCACTCAGAGGAGGAGCATTTCAGTCTCTGCAGAAAGAAAGGTCAAGAGGTAGCTGTTCCTTCCAAAATTCTAGCAGCATTCAAACTGCATCCACATCAGAGGTTAGATATTCACCTTTGTATCTGTGTGTTGATGTAGGCTTTAGGGCTGGAGGGAAGGGAAAATAAGAAACCAAAATGAGAAATAGAATTATAATCTACCTACATAAAGCACCTGTGTCTCATAGAAATGGGTCCTGGAGCGAGCGAGTAAGAGAGAGAGAGAGAGAGAGAAACTAACATTGCAGAAAACGTTCAATGTGGTCCTCAACAATGCCTTACACTACAAGTACAGTCTATGGAGAAAAGGAAACAGGAGACCATCTGCTGATGAGATTTCCACGAAAATACACCTCAAAGAACTTTCCCCCCTACCTTACTGATCTGTCATTTCTGTTCTCAAGGTAAAAGAAAAGGGGGGGGGGAAATACTTAATAGGCACCTACTATGTGTCAAGGCACTGCACTAGGCCCATTCTCAATGTTTTAAAAATCCTTACTGCAACCCTCTGAGGTATCAGTCCCTTTTTAGAGATGAGGAAGTTGAAGCTTAGAGAGGTTAGGTTACTTGCCAGATATTACATAACCAGTATGCAGGCGAAGATTCAAATCCACGTGTATCAGACTCCCAAACTGAACGCTTTGTTCCCTGCTAACATGTGACTGTCTCCAGGGAATGCGGCACATGAAACCCTATCAGTCATTCACACTGTAGTGTAATGAATGCATCCTTTCCTTTCTTGGGAAATAGAGGAGCCGTTTAGATTTCAAAAAGCCTAAGAGTCTGAGTTTCCCAAAGGGGACGCATGAGTATAGAAGAGAGGGAGGTGAGGATGGAGACACTTAGCAATCCCTTCCCAATTTTTCCCAGCCTCAGATATCTCTGGAGGTTGTTACTCAGTCGGTAAAGAGAGACAGGAAGATGTGAAGGCATCTTTCTTCATCTCTCCTGTCTGCAAAGATCAAGAAAAATGGAACTGTTGATGTGTCCCTAGAACAATGATGTTGAGAAGGGGCAAGATATTTAATTTTTAATCTCAGGTAGAAAAGCAGCTACCACAGGATATGGCTCTGCAGTGTCTCAGGGTTTGTCATGCCTAGGAATTACTTCTCTTGTCCCTTCTCCTCAAGTCACTCTGCTCCACACCATGCTCTTGGCCACTGGGAAGTGGTCTGCTGAGAAAGAGCAATATATTGCCAATGAAGCCCTCACTTTTTAGCTAGGTGATCTCCAGCAGGTTATTTATACTCTCTGTGTCTTCATGTGTAAAACCAGAACCAATAGTCTTTCTCATCAATTAAGATCACTGCGAAAAAAAAAGATCGCTGCAAATATGTTGCCATCATTATTTTCAAAACATTTCTACTTCTTTTTCTGAACAAACATTTCGAAACTTTCTCTTGAGTCCTTTGTATCAGCTCCTCGTTTTTGCCTGACCCTGTTGATGCGTGGATTATTGTGAGAGCCCCCAATAAAATGATATTTTAATGAAAAAGAGTGTTTTGAAAATTAAATGATATTTTATGAACAAGTCGTGGTTGTCAGCTGCCCCCAAGTTAGCTCTCAACACAAGGGTGTCCCCTGAACAATGGCGGTTGTGGTCCAAAAGGTTTCCATTGGCTGACCTTGGCAAAGTGGTCACCAGGTCTTTCTTCTAGTCTGTCTTAGTCTGGAAGCTCTGCTGAGCTTTCGTCAACACCACAGGCCATGTGCAAACCTTCAGGAACAGATGGGTGTGTTGGTCAGGAACCAAAACTATGTCTCCAACTTAACATCGCTGCCATCGACTCAGTTCTAACTCAGCAATTGCACATGACAGAAGGGAACTGCATCACAGGGTGTGTGAAGCCAGGAACCAGTACAGAAGACAAAGTGCCTTCTGTTTCCCCCACAGAACTTTCATGGTTCAAACCACTGACGTTTTGCTTAGCAGCCAGTGCTTAACACAGGAGTTCCAGGACTAGAAATCTTTATGGAAATAGATTGCCATTTTTTTTTTCTCCTATAAAGCAACTGGCATGCTTGAATGGTTTATCTTTCGGTTAACAGTCAAGCGCTTAACCTCTGTAACACTATGGATCCTAATGTGCAAGCAGCACTCAGTACCTAGTAACTCAGGTTTTCACGTGCTATTCAGGATACATGGGACATTTTATTCAGAAAACGTTGAGGTGGTTACTCTACTATGGCCAAGAGTTCAGTTGCTGTACAACGTGAACTGGGCCTGTGGGCAGAGCTTTCAGTCCTTCTTTATCTAAAAGACACAATATCTGAGATTCTAAATTTGGGATAAACAAGAAGCTTTGAAAGTGCAAGGAAGAACTCTGAGACATTGAATCCTGGCTCTTCAAGACAAACAACATGCTCCAAAGGCCATAGCGGACAGATGTGATGTGGAAACTCCACGAGATGAACTACACTCTACTTCAAGCACAATGGTGACCTGAGAACTTAAGACTGAAATTACATGATGTGTGAAGATAGCTATACCAAGAGTATTAAACTGTTGGCCAACAGATTAACATTTACTTACTCCTTCAGTGTCCTATTTGCTATTTTATGCATGTATTATTCTGGCAGACTGACAACCTTTTTGGTGACATCATTGTTTTAATCTGACTACCCACTCCCACAGTTTGTGCAAACAGCACTCAGTCACGTAGGATTTATTCTGCCCAAGTGAATAACTCAGGTATCGTGATACATTGCTAACCTATACTTGTCCTTTTCCAATCTCTATCTATTACTAGTGTTTTTAAAGTATTACGATATGATAATCAAGGACACTCTAAATAGAAGAGTCCTATGCTCCAGGGAGATGATTAATAATATTCTCTATGATAAATTAACAAGGATGTTTCTAAGGCAAACTAAAAGGAGATAAAAATTAATAAATGGCCAGCTCCACAGGAGCAAAGGCTGGGCCTCCTACTCCCACCACCAGAGAGCAGTGGTGCCTTAAAAAAACTAAAAAAAAATTGATAAATGGAATGGATTTGGGAATCACACTTAATCCTAGGCCCAATCTAAGAACAATTAGCTCTAATAACACGGTTCTGCTCAATACCCCCCCTCATGAAGAAAACAGAAGGTACGGGTGCTATAGCAAAGTGTGGTAAAGAAATTAAATGGTGCCCATTTATCAGAATAGCTTTTGGGGTCTTAAAGGTATATTTCCAAACAAGCAGCCATCTAAGTGAGAAATCTAAGCCCACATGGAAGAATCACACCTACATCCATTCCCCAAGGATTGTAAATGATATAATACAAATCCGCATGAGGGAATGTTATAAGAGCTTAAATTGTGGGACTGGCATGTCGAAGGCTGTGGATGACCATGGAAATCCAAAATCGATTTGTAGGATCGACACAGGGAATAACCCTCTGGTGATTTCTCTCGAACCATAATTGAGGGATGGGAACAATCTGGTAATCAGACGGAGAATGTTGGAGAGACGATTATAGTGCATTAAAAGGATAAATGTGACTGGAACAGTTAATTGTCACCTGACATCCCTCTGATGTACTTTGGGCTTGATCTTTCAAAAATATTTATAGTGTTTTGTGTTTCTCATTATTGAGGTTTATCTCTGTTGTATTTTCTTATGATTGGTAGCCTTCTTGACTCTTTGTTAAGTATTTCTCTATGTTTTTAGATATATGGAACCCAGGATAGGTGAATCTATGGAAATAACAACCAGAATAAGGGTTCCTCAGGGTTACAGAGGGAAGGTGGTGGTGGGAGGGGAAGCAGAGGCTGATATCAAGGAGTTCAAGAAGGAAGCAAATGTATCTAAAGGGATTTTGGTAATAATTGTATAAAGCTGTTTGATATGATCGAACTAGGCAATGCTAAGATGTTTGGATTAGCTCCTAATAAGATGGTTTGGGGGGGAAGAATGCATGGAAAATAGAATAAAAAATAATGAATTGTGCTATGAACCTTTTGAGCCGCCTTCATATTCCTTTGACAATTTCCCAAGTGTCCATCTATACACTCGTTGATGAGTGTAGTACAGTGAATTATAGTTATGTTATAGCTCCCACCAAATGATTGGGTGGGAGTATGCAAGTAGGGTGTATGAAATGTGAAAGTGGGGTGGGTGAACTTTGTCCTCCTACTACATATAAAATAAGCTAACTCAAATGCATGAACTCGGCTCTCACGACCATCAAGAAAGAAAAGCAGGAATGAATTAAGTCCTTTGGACCCCAAGATCCATGCATTGAACCTCTGTGATGGAGAGAGAGTTTAGTACCAGAGAAACAGTGATGCAGTGAGGTAGTAACAGCAGCAGAGGCAGCAGGACCAAGAGCGTGAAAGAGTGTGGCCGACTTTGAATCCCACCAAACACAAAGCCGGGGGTCTTTGGGAAGCAGACTCAATTGCCTTCAGACACTTCCTCTAAGGATCTAGGTTTGCCAACCCATAGAGTGAGATGCTGAGCACCTCTGGATTGAGTCATACCGTGGAATGATATGTCCCTTGGACCTTTATTGGGCAGGGATCTTGGTACCACTTTCCCAAGCAGGGCAGAGATCAAAGGACTGACTCATGATCGAGGGCCCAAAGATCAAAGAGAGGCACACTGACTGGAAGATTTATATCCTGCTATTTTCTGATCTTGAATTGTAACCCATTAATTTCCCTAATAAACCCCACTATTGTAAATATTGTTTGTATGTCCAGTGCAAAGAATTATCAAACCCAGGAAAGACACAGAGAATGCCATGGGAGGAAGAGTTAGTTTCAGAATTGGTAAAGAAGGTTGGAGCGGGGAGGTGTGTCTGACTTCTTTCTCATGGGAATTGGCCTTGGGTCAATAAGGAGTTGTTTCCCTTTGTGAAGCCAGAAGAGGTCAGATATGGCTTTTCTGTGCCATTTTTTTGTTGTTGTTGCTATGGGTAACAGATTTCATTGTTAATGAACAACACTGAATGATCGTCAGAATTTCTCGGGAAGTTCTTAAAGAATATTGAGACCTGGGCCCTCACCACAGAGCAAGAAAATCAGAATCTCTGGGATGGGATTAGGCACTTATAAAAAATAACTAACTAAATAATTGCTCCAGATTTCTATACAAAGACAGGATTAAAAAGTGTTGCTTTCAATTTCTTCATTCCACTAGAGTATAAACTCTAGGAAGCTAAAGAACATGGTATCTTCCAAACATAACTGCTGCACTTGGCACATACATGTTGTTCTTCTTGGGTGCTTCAAGTTAGTTCCAACCCACAGTTACACTGTACATCACAACACTGCATGGTCCTCTTCCATCCTCATAGCCGTCCCCATTGTTCCTATGTTTGAGCCCCCTTTTGCAGCCCTAGTGCCAGTCCACCTCCCTGAGGGTCTACCTCTTTTTCATTGCCCCTCGAACTTGTCAAGCATGATGTCCCGCTCCAGAGACTGGTCCCTCCTCACAATATGTCCAGAGTATCTAAGATGAAGTCTTGCCACCTGTGTCCTTTCAGCAGTCCATGAAACTTTTCATATTCTTTTCCAGCACCACAATTCAAATGCACCCGTTCTTCTTTGATCTTCCTTATTCAATGTCACACGCATGTGAGGCAATGGGATATACCGTGGCGTGGCTCAGGCACACCTCAGTCCTCAACGTAAAATCCTTGTTCTTCAATACTCTAGAGAGGTTTTGTGCAGCAGATTAACCTATTGCAATGCATCTTTTGATCCCGTGACTGCCATTTCCATTAGCATTGATTGTGGGTCCAGGCAAGACAAAAATCCTTGATAATTTCAACCTTTTCCCCAATTTATCCTGATGTAGGTAACTATTGGGCCAGAGGTGAGGATTTGGGTCTTCTTTACATTGATTTGTAATCACATTAATAGCTGCCACATTTGTTTTTAATTTACTCAATGAAATTGTAAGTTGTTGGTGACTCTAAATTCCACTTTAGCGTCATGAGTGTTACTAGTCACACAGTTTCAAAAACATAGAGAAGAGACAGGAACTCCTGGTTACAGGTTTCTACAGATAGAAAATCAAATGTCTGAGAATTTTCAACTGTTTGATACTCTGATGCTATTTCTAGTAGGAATCGAAAGTTCTCTTGCATTACAATAGGGCTGAAAAAGACTGCTTCAAATACAAGAATATAGGGGCTGAGCTCCGGTGACGTAAGTGGTTGAGTGCGGGCCTGCGGCCTGTGGGCTTGGTGGTTCAAATCCAGCAGCGGCTTTCAGGAGCAGTGCTGGGTAAGCTCCCACGACCACCAGAGGGCATTGATGCCCCCCCAAAAATAATAAAATTAAAAAAAAACAAATATAAGAATTTATATAGAGAAAGAGGTCAACTAATTTGCTTCCCTGCTCCCCTTGCTGCCCTGCCCCTCCTGCCCCCTCTAAATCTCTCAGGTACTTGGAACAAATAGAAAACGACATTTTGAACTCTTGTTTCAAACTCAGACCTACCATGTATGAACCGTAAGAACTCATACAACATTTGGAGATTTTAGAGGGTGGGGAGTGATATTTTATCTTATTGTTTTAAAACTCTGATTTTCATAACCCCAGATCACACTGTGGGTTGTTAGGCACTTGGCAGCCAACCCTCAGCTTAGTGGTTCAAAACCACCAGCTGTTCTATGCAAGAAAAATGAGGCCGTCTCTTCCCATAAGCATCTGTGGTTGTTCAGTGCCATCTAGTCAGTTCTGACGCGCAGAGACCCTGTGGTCAACCGAAGGAAAAGTTGTCGATGGGTTCTTGTGGCTAAGCCCTTGGTGGACACCATTCCAATCTAACTCCGGGGACATCTTGCTCCTCACTAACCTTCTCCTCTACCGATCACGATGTTCTTTTCCCTGGACTGGTCTCTTCTGAGACCCAAACATACCCAAAGTCTTATCATCTTTGCATCTAAAGAACATTCTGCCTGTACTTCTTCCGAACGAGACTGGTTTGTTCTTCTGACATTCCATGGTACTTTCCACCCCACCTAAGGTGGCTACACGTCATACTTGATGCAATGGTAGTGGGTTTGGTTTGGGGTTTTGGTCCTCACAGGACAATAGGGGAAGATAGGCAAAATGGTTGTCACTCAGTGCTGCTACTGAGATCGGCCACTGGATTTGAACCGCCAAGCCCGCGGGCCGCAGTCTTGCACTCAACCACTTATGTCACAGGGGCTCAGCCTCAAAACTTATTTATAAAAATTTATGTAAAAAATAAATAGGTCTATGTATTTCTACATTCCTAAATGCAGGTCGTGTGGATGTTAAAGGAGAGAGGAGGTGAGTACATCAATCTCCAAAAGAGTAAGAAAGGCAAGTGCAGTATAAGAAAAGTCAGGGCCATGAAAAACCAGCGCCCTGAGATTGATGACCAAAGCCTGCAGTCAACTGTGTGTAGGCTATGCTTCCTATACTAAACAGATGGGGGAGAGTTCCCTCAAAATCTGAGGTCTGGAATCATTTAAATAATGCTGGAATTATCCCACCCTCACCCCCCGCCTTTTTAATAAGCTTATTAGAGTTTATAGAGCTGTGAAATCAATTAGTCCTGGTAACATTTTACTGGAAAAATTTAATCATTTTCCTAATTTCCTCATAGTAAATTTTCTATACAAGTTTTTTTTCAGTCTTGGATTATTTTGATTATAATGTTCATTTGTTATTGCTATAACTTTTCATTGTGAATTACATGATCATGACTAACATTTTAGGTAACCGGCTCTGTCTTCAACAACTTAAAACTATCGATCAATAGCTTGCTCTGTCCCACTTCTATCTCTCTCCTCCTTCTAGAAAAGTACAATCTTTCCTTTGACAATATGGGTTATTTTTGATAGATTATTATGCTATTATTATGCTATTTTATCTGGTGGCTTTTTAGGTCTATCCTTTTGCATTATGATAATTTTCAAATGGTTCCTCTATGGATTCAAGTACATATTACTATCATGTTTAGGGTCTGCTCAGAGCTCATATTTTATGTTTAATAAGCATATATACCCAATTCTTTCACCCTAGCTTTTATGCTCAGAGGCCTAGTACCATTGTGTGTTACACACTGGGCTACTAACCAAAAGGTGACCGTGAAAGGTGAGCTGTTCAAGCCCACCAAAGGCTGCAAAGAAAACTGATTAGGCCATCTGCTTCTGTCAAGATTTACAGTCTCAGAAAGCTTATATTGAGTGACTCTGAATTCAAGTCCACTGAATATCAGTGGGTTTGGGTTTTTTTTTTTCAGTGGGGGGCATCACTGCTCTCCGGTGGTGGGAGTAGGAGGCCCAGCCCCACTGCTGGAATTGAACCTCCGTCCCAGTGGGCCGCAGTCCCGCGCACAACCACTACGCCACCGGGGCTCAGCCCAGGTTTAGGTTTTAAGGGTCTTTCATGCTGTGTTTAATCTAGATGTGCTAGCTACCCACAAAAGAAATTGTTAATGTCTTAACTTTTACTAGGAACAGCCATTTAAAAAAAAATTAAGGCAAAACCAAATTCACTGCCTTCAAATCATTTCCACCTCATAGTGACCTAGAAGACAGAGTGGAACTGCTCCTTGTGGGCTTCCAAAATTATAAATCTTTAAAAGCGTACAAAGCCACAAATTCATCCCTTAGAGCAGCTGATGGTTTCACACTGCTGGTTTTATGGCTTGCAGTCTAACTCTTAATCCACTATGCCATCAGTTGTGACTGGGATTGTCTGGGATTGAAAAACACCAGCTTACTTCCACTCGATATGCCTTGACCTGGTTACCAGTTGGGCTGTCGTCCTCAAAGTTAACAGTTCAAAACCACCAGCCACTCTTTAGGAAAAAGGCATGGCTACCTAAATCCATAAAAAGTTACAGTCTTGGACGCTCACTAGAACAGTCTGCCTTGTCCTGAAGGCTTGCTATGAGGTGGAATTGCCTCCATGGCAGTGAGTTTGGTTTGGTTTTGGGGTAGTGGTTAGGCATTGGGTTACTAACTGCAAGATCAGCAGTTTGAAACCACTGACTACTCTGAGGGAGAAAGAGAGCTTTCTATTCCTGTAAAGAGTTACAGTCTCAGGACTTATTGGGTCCTCTGAGCTGGTATCAACTCAATGGCAGAAATTGAGTTGAGAATCTTTGAAAGTCAGATGTTTCCTCTATGACACTACTAGGTTAGACTCAAGGCACTAGCTTTTCAGTTCATCTCTAAAATCCAAACTGACAGCCATTGAGTTGATTCTGACTCATAGTGACATTATTTGAGGTTTCTGTGATGAAAAGTTTTTATAGGAGGAAAAAGTCTCATCTTTCTTCCTCCACCTGAGTGACAGATGGGTTTGAACTACCAACCTCCATTTAACAAGCGGCATGTATCACCAAGCCTCCCTTTAAGTTATTGATCAAACACAAACTTAAAGCAAAAGAAAACAAAAAACTGAAAAATGTCCTCCATGTCGGGAGTCATATAAAATATGAGTTGAATTCATATTTTAATTACAAATTTTAACTGAAACCAAAATCCTATCTCAGAAGACTTGGAGAATTTTAAGAGAATCCCTGGTACTGTATGTACTGGTTCCACCTTGGGCTATTCAAAATTCAATTCACAGCCACCATCCTTTTAGTCAAAGTGACAATATTGAACCCACAAGGTCCATTCTACCCTTTCATGGAATCCATTCAAAGGCAGTGAGTTTCATTTTATTCTTTGGAGAATAAATCACATTTTTTGGTTTATTCAGAGAGTACATTTGCTTAGTCTTCTGAACTCTGTAATGTTATGCTGTAGTAGAGACTCAAACTTCTGTTATATTCCTCCAAAATATTTCATGTTTTATTTTAGCAAGCAATCCATTTGGCTAGATTCCAACTGTAAGCTCTGCCTCTATGGTGACATCTCAATGACCAGCACCAACCCGTTAGATTTAGCTGAGCTTCCCAGGGTCTGCTCTTGGATAGGAAGCTCAAGGGTCCGTCAGAGGTGGGATCAGAGTTTAGACACAGAATTGTCTTCTTCTCTCTCCTTCGAAAGACTCTTGCTTCATCTCTCTCCTTTGAAAGAATCTCCCTTACTTTCTCGGGGTTCTGATTTTCCCAGGTCATCTGCTTCTACAAACTAGCACATTGAAAGTTGCCTTTTTACACATCTGAGACCTTCCCCAGAGTCTACCTTTTCAGTACCTTCAAGGAAGTATCGTTTTTTTATGTTTTATCTGTAGGAGGGCCACTGTGGTGAGAGCATACATGTCCACACTGGACACAGAACCACTTCATACGAACAATTACTTTAAACCAAACCAAGTCCACTGCCAGTGAGTTGATTCCAACTTACAGAGACCCTAGAAGACAAAACAGAACCTCACGGTCAGGTTGGCAAGACTTTAAACCTTTACAGGAGCAGGCAGCCTCCTCTCTCTCCTGCAGAGTTTGTAGGGGGTGGAAACATTTTGGTTAGCAGCTCATTAGTAATGCACCACACCCCATGGTCTTTAGTCCTTCCTAAACATTTTCATTTCAGGGGTATCTGTGTCATGTGGTCATTCTTCTCATTCCCTCATCCTGCTTTGCTCTTTCTCTTCCTTAATCAGGCCTGCAGGAGTTCTTTTTCCTTTTCTATTGTATCAATCTTTTCAAAGAAATACTTTGGGAATTAAAAAAAAAATCCCCTTTTCCTGATTGTATTCCTTATTTATTTCAAGTTTTACCTTTGTCAGTCTGGGAGGAAAATGTACGAAGTAACTGGGCAATCACATTTCAGCAGGAATTCTGAAAGCTTATATTTTGCCAAATTTCAATTCTCCTGTGACCCAGGCGGTAGAGCAGTGCTTAGGAAGACAGAGAAACTAGAGAAAAGAAGATACCTCCCACCACCCTCTTTCGATTTCTTGATTGTGAGCTACTTCTTCTGTGCCTCAGGAAAGATACCTGTTTCTGGATGGCTGTAAACATCTGGCGCTCTTCAAATCTTTTGCCGAAGCACCGATGGCATGAAACTAGAAAAGCCCAGCCGAGCCCAGACATCAAAGAGGAATAAGGACATAATCCATGAGACCATTTCCCTAAGATAACATAAATGGGCTGGAACTTAAGTATTTCCAAATGGAACTATGTCTAGGAAATTGACGTTGAAATCACACATATGGCAAAGGCCTTTCCCTGGGAGGTTGCGTTCCTTGGGCTGAAAAAATACACCGGTTTGTTTTGTTATGAGCAATTACAAAACCTGGAAATTACTAGATGAGGCAACGAAAGATGGAAAGATTGGCAGCTCAAACTCACCAGCCACTCCACACATAAAAAGACCTGGACATCTTCAGGAGAAAAGGTATGCGTCCAGGAAACCCTCCGGGGTGGTTCTTCCTTTTTCTACGGGCTGTGATGCATCAGAATAAGCTCAATGCCCCTCACCAAAACACATGAGAAACTGCAAAAGAGGAGATAAGAGTCAGTTCTAAAGATTAGTACTGGCTGCCTATTGGGTACTGCATCTGGCCAAGCCTAAAGAAGACAACGAGAACAAGTATAGGAACCAGACATTTCTAGATGAGTCAGCGGCATGCCAAGAGTTCCTGATTGCAAGGAGCTTTGGGTCCCCCTCCCCTTGTTTTTAGGAAGCAATGCTTCCTCAGCAACAGTGAAAGGAGTTACTCATTGTTTCTGGGATGAGCCCTATGGGTTCAGGCACGCAGGGTAAAACGCACAGAAGAGAAGCCAAGACATGCTTTAGGCTTTGAGTGAAACAATTTGTCTGAAACCGACAAGAAAATCTTCTCCTTCAAGCAAATGATGGGTAAGTTCTACAAACTTCACTCTGTACAAATTGTGCAAACTTCATCATCCTTGCCGCCCAGCTAAGACGCGCCTGAGGAGTAGAACTTAAGCTTTCTTTGACTTTTTAGTTCCCACAGGCTTTAGCATAAACCCATGCATATGTAAAAGCTATTCCTCGACTCAGATCTAATTCGCTCTTTCCAGTTTTCTGTTATGTGTTTATCAGTTCCACTCTTTCCATAGCCAAAAAAATTCTGTCTTTGAACTGAACAATTTAGGGAGAAGACAGCGCTTGGGGTGGAAATCTGTCAAGTTTGCAGCAAGCAAACAATGTCTGACATTGGACCAATCTGCTGCAAAAGTCCTCTTTAAAATCTTAAAAAGCAAAGATGTGACTTTCATGAATAAGGTACACTTCACCCAAGTCATGGTTCTTTTCTTTTGCCTCCTATGCATGTGGAAGCTGAACAATAGAATAGTAACATGAGTAAGTGTTGATTTCAACCATGGTCTTGGTGAAGCGTATTGAACAAATGCTAGACGGACTGCCAGAAGAACCTACACATCAGGCTTAGAAGAATTACAACCTGAATGCTCTTTAGAAGTGAGGAGGGTCCCTCCAAACTTAAACAGTGGGCTGAGTGGCATAAAGAAAAAAGGAGGAAAGTGAACTGAAATGGACTTGGAGTCTTGTGACAAACAAGTTCACTTCAAACAATAACAAAAACAAGTCAACAAACCAGCAAACGAAACAAGTGAGGATGGCTGGACATCTACCTGCATACACACGTTGGCTACATCATCAGGGAAGACAGTAAGGAGAACTGTATATCATGTTTGGTAGTGAGTCAACCTTCAAAAGATGGATTGACACAATAATCAAAATGATAGGCTCAAACATACCAAAATCATGAAGATAGCACAGGACTATGTAACGTTTCATTCTGTTATAGATGAGATCATCATAAGTTGGAACTGACCCCAGGGCCACTAAAACGAATATAAAAACAACAACAATGATGCCAATGTCCTAATGGCTAGAATTTTAAAACATGTTACATAACCATATTGAAGAAATCTTCCAGATGTAACAAATTTAAAGACCTGGATATTTTTTTCTAGATGACCTAGGTGAGCCCATGTAATTAATACCAACTCATAGGAACCCTATAGGGCAGGTTAGAAGAGACCCTGTGAGTTTTCAAGACTGTCTTTACAGATACAAAAAACCCCATCTTTATCCCTTGGAGAGGCTGGTGCTTTCCAACTGCTGACCTGTGGTTAGAAAAGTCAAAGAGTAATCACTGCACCCTTAAGGTTCCCATCATAGGCTCCTTTATATTCAGATGTGGGAGACTGAAGAGTTTCTATCAGAGTGATGCAGAAAGGAAATAATTCTACTGACAATTACTGGCTTTATTGATAGACTGGAGCCATGAGTCAAGAGATAGAAAGGGACCAGAAAGCTGGAAGCCTCTAGAAGCTGGAAAAGTCAACATAATATAATATATTCTCTCTACAATCTCCAGAAGAAATCTATTCTTGTACACAACTTGATTTTACCCTAATGAAACATCTCAAACGTCCAACCTCTAAAACCCATCATTTGCCTCTCAGTTTGTCATGCTGTGGTGGCCTGTGTATTGCTGTGATACTGGAAGCTATGTCACTGGCATTTCAAATGCCAGCAGAGTCGCCCAAAATCAACAGGCTTCAGGAGAGCTTCCAGACCAAAAACAGACTCCAAAGAAGGAATTGACTGTATACTTTGGAAGAATTAGCTTTTGAAAATCTTATGCAGGGCATGGACACATTATCAGACACTGACATCCTAAGGAATAGAAACAGAACATTATCATAGATAGTTTCAGAAGATCAGCCCCTCAGGTTACAAGGCACTCAAAATATAAATGAAGAAAATCTGCCTTCTCAAATTTAAGCCATCCATAATGACCTTGTACATAGGGAGGCCATGAGTAGGACCTGACTTGAAGACACATCAAAACAAAATACTGACGTGAATAGAGCAAAGTCTGTGGGAGTAAAGCCTTCAAGACCTCTGTTTGCTGATGAGGCAGGACTGAAAATAAGAAGAAACAGCTGCAAAAAGTCTACTGATCATTGGAATTTGAAATGGATAAAGCATGACTTCAAGAAAATTGAAAGTGGTCAAAAATGAAAATAAAGTCATAAAAATCCCTATCATTGGCCATACTGAGCTGAACTGGACTGCTATTAGCCATTTTGAATCAAAATAATATGCTGAGAATGACACACTCTAAATGGAGTTGCATTCATCATCAAAGAGAACATTTAGAGATCTCTCCTGAGGCAAATTGCTATCCGCAATAGCATTATATCTATGGGCATTAAAGGAAATCCAATAAATAAATCTATTATTCCAATTGACGCAACAAGTATTAAAGTTAGCCATGGAGACATTGACAAATTCTACCAACATTTTCAGTCTGGAATGATCGAACATGCGGTCAAGATGCAGTGATAATTATTGGCAATAGGGTTGCAAATTTGAAAACAACGAGAAAAAAAACAGTAGTTGGAAAATATGGTCTTGATGAAAAAATGAAGCTGGAGATCATATGACAGAATTTTGCAAGACCAACAACTTGTTCATAGCAAATCCCATATTTCAACAACATGAACAGCAATTATACACATGAATTTTCCCAGATGGAATACATAAAAATCAAATTGGTGACATCTGTGGGAAAAGATGCTAGAGAAGCTCAATATCAGCAGCTTAACCCAGGCCAGCAGCTGACTGTAGAACAGACCATAAATTGCTCATATGTAAGTAATTTCAGGTTAAAGCTGAAGAAAATTTTAAAAAGTCCATGAGAGCCAAAATAGGACCTTGAGACTATTCCACTAAATTTCCAGAACAGATTTGATGCATTGGTCACTAATGATGAGGACCTGATGAATTGTGGTGTACATCAAAAATATCATTCATGAAGAAACAAAAGGTTAGTTACAGGATAGGAAAGACTCTGGATCTTGCTCTTACTCACACAATAGCAAACCAAATGGAAGAAATGGTAAAGTAAAAGAACGCAACAGAAAATTTCAAAGGGCAGCTCTCAAAAACAAAAGTAATACTTTATAATAAAATGTGTGAAGAGCTACAGTTAGAAAAACATAAAGGGAGAACACACTCATCACATTTTAATCTAAAAGAAGTAAAGAGAAAATCCAAATTTAGGGTTGTCAATATTGAAAGAGTCGATGGGCAAAATATTGAATGATGCAGAAAGCATCAAAAGAAGATGGCAAGAATACACAAAAGCAAAATAGCAAAAGTCACTAGTTGACATTTAGCCATTTCAATAAGTAGCACATGATCAATAGCCAATGGCACTGATGGGAGAAGTTCAAACTGCAGTGAAGGAATTAGCCAAAAATAAGGCTGCAGGAATTGATAGAATACCAATGGAAATGTTCCAACAACCTGATGAAGCTCTGGGAGCATTCACTGGCCTAACTAGGAAATTTGGAAGATAGCTACTTGGCCAACAGACAGAAAGAGATCCATATTTGTACCCATTACAAAAAAAGGTCACCGAACAGAATGTGCAAATTTTGCTGAAGATCATTGAACAGTGGTTACAGCAGTACACTGAAACTAGATTACAAGAAGAAGAATGAGGCATCAGTATTGGAGGAAGACTTATTAACATATAAGTCTTCATATGCAGATGATATACCCTGCTTGCTAAAAGTGAGGAGGATTTGCTGAACTTGCTAATAGATTAAGAATTGTAGCCTTCAATATGGGTTACAGGTCAATGTAAAGAAGACCCAGGTCTTCACAACTGGACCAGTAAGTAACATCACCGTAAATGGAGAAAAGATCAAAGTTAAAGATTTTGTCCTGCTTGGTTCCACAATCAATGCCATGGAAATAGCTCTCAAGATATCAAATGAAACATGGCATTATGTAAATCTGCTATGTAAGATCTCACTTGAGTTTGAAAAACAAGGATGTTATTTTGAGGACTAAGGAATGCCTGACCCAAGCCATAGTATTTTCCATTGCCTCATATGATGGGAAAATTGAATAAGGAAGGCCAAAGAAGAATTGATGCATTTGAATTATGGTGCTGGCAAACAATATTGGAACTATAATGGACTTCCAAAAGAATAGACAACTAAGTCTTGCAGGAAGTACTGCCAGAATGTTCCTTAGAGACAAGGATAGCAAGACTTAATCTCACTTACTTTGGGCATACCAGGAGAAACCAGTCATGGGGAAGGACGTCTTGCTTAGTAGAGAGTCAGCCAAACAGAGGACTGTGCTAACTAAATGGATTGACACCAGGCTGACACAAGGGGCTCAAACTAAGAACGATTGTTAGAATGGTGCAGGACCAGGTCCTATTGGCTCTGCTGTACATAAGGTTGCCATGAGTGGGAACTGACTGGCACCCAAAAACCACCACCTCCACCTGTACAATAGAAAGAGAATAAAGCAGTGTCATTTTAAGCCAGTACATTTGTGGATATTTATCACACGCACAATAGGAAACTAATTATACCCATCTTCATACTATTTTATCGCTTAAAAGTCTTCCAGTTGTCCTAAACAACTGACTCTGATCTACAGGAATGTTTTGTAAGCCAGCAGACCCAAGCAAACCACTAAGTTTCCAGTACTACATTCATTTCTTGTCTGATCTTTGTATGTAGAAACCTGGAGTCTGAATGGTGTGACTACTTGACTGTTAACAGACTGTATTTGTAGTTCAAATACCCTGGCACTCTGTAAGGGTAAGATGTGTCAGTGTGCTTCCACAAAGATTCACTCATTCAACTCACCTGCCATAGAGTTGGTTCAGAAGCATAGCATATCTGTCCTCTTCCTGGAAGACAGATAATCTTGTCTCTAGTGGTTAATGAGCCTGTAACTCTTTATGGGAGTAGAAAGTCTTATCCCCTTGGAATTCTTAGGGGGCAGTTCTAGTCATCCTATAAAGGATGACTCAAAATCAAAGGGTATATCTGGGTTTTCATAAAGTTAAAGGATTTTTCCATATCTAACCATATAGCAACAAAAAAGTGATTCAAATGGAGGGTGGGGATTTTGATATCTGATTCATTTCTGCTTTTATAATTCAGGAAATTTATACTTCAGAATTTGGAACAGGAATGATACTCCAGCAATTTATTAATGATATCCCTTTGTCCACACCTTCTTCAAAATCAGTCTTTAATTCCTAGCAGCACCCTGTTGATATACTTCCGTGATTTTTAAATGATTTCAGCAAAGTTTTACTTATATGTGATATTAATGGTATTAATTGATAATTTTGGCATTCTGTTAGATTACATATCTTTTGGACACACACTCATGACTATCTTCCAGTCATTCTGTGAGATAGTTTGTCTTGTAAATTTCTTAGCATAGGTGTGAGCATGTTCAATATTACATCTGTTCATTAAAATATTTCCACTGTCATTCTGCAAATTCCTGAACCTGATTTGCATAAGTTCTATATCAGCATATCCTGAAGTGTTTTAATATCACTCAATTATTTCTGGTATAGTGACTCTGTATTTCTTTTTTCTCTTTTTTTCCCCTTTTTATTTCTTTGATCTCCTCTTGATGCTTCCTGATTCACATACTATCTTGCCCATAGAATCCCTTAAAATTTCTGTTCAGCCCTTTCCTATCATTTTTTCATTCACTTTAGATACTCTATTTGCAAGAGCAAGTTTCAGAAGTCGTTTCTGACATTCATTTTAATTTGTGCTTGCCTTCTTCATAACCAAACCTTTATTTCCTTTATATATGATACCCTTGATATCATTCCAAAATTCACCTGGTTCTTGATCTTTAGTGTTCAGTTAATCAAATCTGTTCTTGAGATGGTCTCCAGGTTTAGGTGGGATATACTCAGGCTTCAGTTTTGCTCTTGTGGACTTATTTAAATTTTAGGGTGTCAATTCTCTCAATATGAATTTGGGGGGGAGCAAAACCCCCTGTATTTCAATCTTCAATAATTAATAGTAGTGCCAATTATTGAGATTGACTTCAATGTGATACTAACTCACTTTCCTTCTAGTGGCATCATGATGTCCTTTTTCACAGGACCAGCCTTGAGTCAATGAAACAAGCTCCTTTTGGCATAAAGCACTGTTGATTATTCCTTAATTTGAAATCATTGAATAAGTGATACCGATTAATTCCAATGTCTTAAAATATTATAAAGGAACAAAGGAGTTAAAAATTCTTATGAGCAATGTCAGATGAATCACCAGACTTGGTCATTTATGTCACAGTAGTTTCCTTCCTCTTTCCAAAAATGCTCTTGCTATTAATTTTGGAACATTATAAAACAAAATCTATGCATCATGTTAGTATTAGTGCATGAACAGGACAGTGAATCCTCACATGGCTTCAGTGTCTCTCCCAGGTTGGCATGGCTTCTCCCTGCAAAATTTAGACACAAGGCAAAAGAGTCATGGTGATGGGTCCATCTCTTGGACATCCTTCTTGCTGGGCACCTAGTTAGGCTCTAACATCCCAGCTTTACCAACTGGCACTGGCTTGTCCATAGTGATCTCTCCCAGCATTGCTTCCCATGACACAAGCAAACAGACACTACTTTTGTTCCACTTCACCCACATGGCCTGAAATGCCTTCTTGATGGGTTGGCCCCCAGAGTTGTGCAGCTCCCACAGCTGATTTTCTTTCTGGCAAGTCACCATCTAGCGAACGCCAACGCGGTGAGGCAGAGAGTGTGTGGGTGCAGCGCGCTGACACAGAGCTGTGACTGTGATTATGCTTTTGGTCATCCTCGTTTCCGAATTGCATATCATGAACATAGATAATGTTGGAGCAGTTGGGATGGAGGGGGAAATGTGGCCTTGTCCAGACTGGGAGCAGCTATCTGGTGGATCATCTCCAGGCTTTATTTTGGTAATCAAGAGAAAGACTGTGGAATGGAGTCTTCCAGTGCCCAGGAAACAATAAGAGATTTGATCCTCGTTCAATGACATTACCCCCCCCCTCCCCACACACACACACCTCCTTCTCTTGGTTTTCTTTTAAGGTCTTTAATTCAGATTTGAGAATAGGTGTGGTTCCTTGTCCTGACTCAGATTTTCCCGACATAGATTTCTAACGAGGCTTTGTTTTACAGTGAGGGAGTAGAGCAAGATGAATAGGACAGGGAGAAAGGCCAAGGCCACAGCAGGTTGCAATCTTAGGGAAAATATCACAGAAGGATTTAAGGCTGGTTCCGGAGATG
>PVJH01022063.1:0-37279 GCA_004026705.1 Nesogale talazaci | reverse complement strand
ACCTGAAAAATACTTCAATTAGATTGTGAAATGATAAGTTCTATAGTTTTGCTTTGCTTTTTTCATTTGAAAACATCATGGCAGGATTTCTTGTACATTTTTGCAACTCTCTTTGATCTGATCATTCCTTTAAAATACATAAATTTAAAAATTATATCTATATAATTTGTATCATCCTTGAGAATGTTCATAATGCTAAAAGGAGATTTTCCCCCAACGGGAGAAAAATAAGGAGTGCATTGCAATATAGCGTCTGGTCTACTCTTATAAAATCTTTATGGGCCTGAGCCCTGGTGGCGTAGTGGTTGTGCGCGGGACTGCGGCCCACTGGGATGGAGGTTCAATTCCGGCTCCCAGGAGCAAAGGCTGGGACCACTAGGGCAGTGATGCCTAAAAAAATAAATAAAATAAAATAAAATAAAATAAATAAAAATTTTAAAAAATATTTAAAAAAATCTTTATGATCTTAATGAAGCCATATTTTCACATGTATAAAAACATTACTAGAATAATGGAATTTCAGGACTGAAAAGAACTATGAGAATCATCTTGATTGGTTTTCACATGGGTTTTAATCATTCCTTCTTGCAGAAGATATAGCAATCTTCCCTTTGCCTTAAAATCTCTAGTGATGCAGATGAATAAATCTATTATAAAATACTTGTTTATCTAGTCAAAATTCAGTCAGTGAGCCAAGATATTGTAAAAGTTTTAAACAATACCAAGCCCCATACACTTACCCTTGAGTACTTCATAAGGGTGAAGAGATTTCAATTCAGTGGGAATTTGACATAAACCACATGTATACCCCAAAAATACTTGGACTGAAGAAAGAGTTATAAGTAGCCACATTAGTATGGGGAGGAAATATTGTTTAGTAGTTGTGGCTTAGGCTCTGCATAGCTATGAGGCTAACCTTTGGAGCCTCGAGCTTCTCTTCTTTAAAATGGAGCTGACAGCAGTACTGCACGTGTTTGAGAAAGAATTGGAAAGTCCATGAGGAGTTACTGCCACATAGAACACTCTCAGCAAATATTAAATGAGGGGCATGGCGATGGGATCGGCAATATGTCCAAGAGGACAGGAAAAGGCAGTGCCCCACTTCAAGGCAGCCTGGGGTGGTCCATCGAAAAATTGGCAAAAAAGGATCCCCAAACTGAACGGGTCACAACAGAATCAACCTATCATGATCACTGGCCAAGGTCATGATTTTGGAAATGAAGGAACAGAAGCCATTGCAATCCTCTGACAGAAGGGAATCTGAAAGTTTAGTCTATGTTTGTAAAGAAATGTGTCATGTGGGACAAAACGTGGAACTAATTCAGTGAAAAGAGCCAATGAACTCACCCATCTTCACACCTACCCTGCCCCCACCCTCTCTCTAGCTCAAATAGGTCATCTTTATTTGTTTCAATACTTTAAGATCCACCCCAATGTCATGCCTTTAAAGAAACTTTTGCATACCTCCATTTTCATGGATGTCCATTCTAGCACTTCATTCATCAGTGATATATTGAGCACGAAGTCTGAGCTCCTTTGTAAGCACAGAATTAAGAACCCAATCTCTGACTGCAAGTTGCTGATACCCAAATGGAGTAAGAGACTGTAAGCAAGTAATGATTGCTCTCTTCCTAGAGGGGTTCAAGCAGAGGCTATCAGAACAATATCCTCCCAAGGATGTCCACTTGACGCTGATGCATCACTGCCCTGTGGGACCCGTTAGGCTTGCCTCACAGGATTTCCCCTGCAGTCTTTTTGGAAGCAGACTGTCACATCTTTCTTCGGCAGAGCAGCTAGTGGCTTGGTTGCTGCATTGGGATCACAGACCTTTCCAGTAGCAGGGGACAGGTTAAACATTGCACCACCAAAGTTGCTTTATCTGACCCAAGAAAAGTTCATTTTAAAAAGTGCAGACAAAAAAATTATTCTGTCCCACATTGTAGTTTGTCACCTCATTGAGAAGAAGAACCAGGTCTTTGATTGTTCTTATATACTTAGTTCATGGACTAATTGGACACTCTGGAGAAATTAATTTGGTTTGAATTAAACTCGCCAGGACTCAGAAAAGGTTGTTGGTAGGTGTTGAAAAGAAATGAGAGTTAAAAAGCTCAAAGAATTTTATAGCTGGAGAATCCTTATGAGCTAGAAAGGGGGGTAATTTGTCTTTTCCTTTCCATTGACAATAGAAGCCTAAGTGAGATATAACAGATTGAAAGAAATGCTGGGATGAATTTCTGAGATGGAGTGTAGAATTTTTCCTGGTAAAGGTGCTAAACAATTTTTAACTGGCTGTTGTGGTTATTTTATGCTGTCTAGTTGATTCCCACTCAAAGGGACTTCATAGGACAGGATAGACTTGTCCCTAGGCTTTCTCTGACTGTAATCTTTAGGAGAGCCAAGGGCCAGGTCTTCTCCTGGTCAGTCCCAACTTCCAAGCTCTCATTTTGCTGCACTTAGCCATTCCACCACTAGAACTCCTCGTTAGCATCATAGCTAAACACGAGGCTGCTATCTAAACAGTCAGTGGTTCAAATCCCCCAGCCACTCTGAAGGAGAAAAGACCTGGAAACCTTGGGGTACCTCTCCCCCATGCGGAGGGATCACCATAAGTCAGAATCAACTCCAAGGCAAACACGAGGAGATGGGAGCAAGTGTGGCTCCTACCTGTAACTGGGCTGGGTCTGTACACTTGCTACTGATGTGTCTCTGGACCAACAATGGCAATTCCAATACGAGAGTGTTGGAGATTTCTATGATGCACATGCACGTTACAATTTGAGAAGTCTTGGTCTCTGAATGTTCCACCTGGTCCAGGTTCCTGCTTTATGGGGAAGTGTTGAATGGGGAAGGGAATAAGACAAAAATAGCAGCAAACTAACTTGGCACAATGCCTCCAACCTTTTAGACCTTTTTTTAGATTCATTCTCCTGTGTGGTCCACAATGAGTTGAGAGAGAGAGAGAGAGAGAGAGAGAGAGAGAGAGAGAGAGAGAGAGAGAGAGTTTCAAATCCATTGTGAATTTATCGGTTACAGTGAAAAACTGACTTAAAGGTTCTAGTAGATGTTTTCTATTGTCGAAATCAAATATTAATGGGCATGCCCTTTATATACTATACAGATTTTCATAAGCTCACCAGTTACCGTGGTTAATGTATGTCCATTTTGTTTCACTTTAAGGTAAGTTAACAAAGCATTTCATAAATTGGCAAAGCAAATCTCTCTCTTTTAAGACCTCTGGATGTATTTATTAAACACAGTTTATGCTGACATTTCTAAGATCATTTATTTTTAGCATCAGTACAAACTTTTTATTGAAATTTGATGCTTTATACCCTCACAGCCTTGAAATTTGGATTTTTTAATGAAAGCTTTGCTTGCTTCTTAATCATGCACTGTGAGTTCTTACAGTGAAAGACACTTTATCTTTAAATACTTTAAATCGTTACAAATCTTTAAAAATGCATGTGCTTTAAGTACTTTAAAAACTACAAAAATTTAAAGACTTTGAAATGTGATCAAATAAATCAGTATCAGATTACACGATGCTGTTCTTAATGGTAATTATAGTACTTAAAATCCCTGTGCTTCCATTTCTTCTGGAAAATGAGAGCAATAGGTTGCTGTGTAAGGTTAAAAAAAAAAACTAAGAAAGTAAGTAGCACTTAGCATGCATTTAGTGAGTATCAGTAGCATAGCGGGTTGTGAAGTGGATTGCTAAGGGTAAGATCAGCGGTTCAAAATCACCAGCTGCTCCAAGGGAGAAAAAGGAGGCTTTGCACTCCTGTAAAGAGTTATGGTCTCCGAGACCCAGGGGCAGTTCCGCCCTGCCTATACGGTTGCTGTGCATTGCAATGAAATCAATGGCGGGTCTGGATTTTTGAGAGTTCTGTCTCTCCTCCTTTGCATACCATTAGGCTTGGACATGTTTAGTGAAACACAGGTTCATAAATAACGTTCATCTTTTAAAAGTCATTTGTTGCATTTTATCTTGCTTTTGCCATTGACTAGATGAGGTATACTAAACCTCATCTGGTCTTTAAAGAAAAACACATCTCTTTTTCCATCAAGTTCAACACAATCTTTATCACGCTGGACATGTCTGTGTATAACCTTTGAACTATTTTTCTCTGTGATATCCATTACCAGGAGATAGCTTAAGGATGCCTATTCACAGGCGTCCTTGTGGTACTGTGGCCTAATCATTGGACTATTGACAGCAAGGTCAGTGGTTCAAGCCCACCAGCCTGTCTACTCCCAGAAAAAAATTACAATCTCGGTTCTGTCTTATATAGAATTTTAATGAGTCGAAATCTACTCGATGTCTGTGTCTTCCATAAGCATTATGCCCCTTTGGAATTACACCCTCTTGTTTTTCCTTCATGAGCTCTACCAGCTGCACACAGGAAAATCAGGAAAGATTCTGGGAGAGTGGGGTAATGGTGATGGAGTAGGCAGAACTAACGTCACTGTCAGAAGTTCTCCCAGTCTCATTTTTCCTATCTTTTTTCTGCAAAGAAGTGTTGTATTTTGCAGAGATAAGAGGGGGGGAAAAGATTCACTGTAGGACACTATGGAAACCCATTGCAACTAGGAAAGAGAACATGGACAAAATAGAATAAATCAAAACTTACTTTTAAAAGAGGTGCTAGAATAAGAGCGTGCTTCAAAAAATTAATGGAACAATGGGATTAAAAGATAATGTATTTTTTGGCATCACTGCCCTCTGGTGGTTGTGGGAGCTACCCAGCCTTGCTCCTGGAGAGCCGCTGCTGGATTCAAACCACCACGGCCATGGGACGCAGTCCCACAGTCAACCACTACACCACTGGGGCTCAGCCCCAATAATGTATTTTTTATGAACTTTTTAGAGACCCCTCATCTATGTTAAGTCCACTGGACACTTCACACTTGTGAGCACCAAACTCCCAGAACTCAAGCTTATAGAACCTAAGACAAAGATGTAAACAGAATACCAAAGAATGTCCCTCCCTTGTTCTGACCAAGTTAATAAAGGTGAATCAAGTTAAAATAGCAATTCTGTACAGCTGAGAGATCTTCAAGAAATAGATTATTTCTGGATATCTGGGCAGAAGCAAGACTCAGTCACACTCATACCCACTGCTCTCATGTCAATTCTGACTGATGTTGAGTTTGTATAGGAGTTCTGAGGCTTTACATGTTTTTTTATTAGATGATTTTATTGGGGGCTCATTTAACTCTGATCACAATCAACACATACATCTTTGTATGCGAACCACATTTATATATTTGTTGCCATCATCATTCTCGAAGCATCCTCCTTCTACTTAAGCCCTTAGTATCAGCTCCTCATATTTCCCCTTCCTCCCGCCCCCTCCCTAATGAACCCTTAATAATTTACAAACTATTATTTGTCATATCATATACTATCCGATGTGTCCCTTCACCCACTTCCTTGTTGTCTGTATCCCAGGGAGGAGGTTATATGTAGATCCCTGCAATTGATTACCCCTTTCTACTCCACCTTCCCTCCACCCTCCCACTATCACCACTCTCACCACTGGTCCTGAAGGGATCATCTGTCCTGGATTCCCCATGTTTTCAGCTCCTATCCATACCAGTGTACATCCCCTACTCTAGCCGGATTTGTAAGGTAGAATTGGGATCATGATAGTGGGTATAAGGAAGCATTTAAGAACTAGAGGAAAGTTGCATATGTCATAGTTGCTACACTGTACTGTGACTGGCTTGTCTCTTCCTCACAACCCTTCTGTAAGGGGTTGTCGCTTCACCTATAGATGGGCTCTGGATTCCCAATCTGTGCTCCCCCTCATTTATAATGATGTAATTTTTAGTTCTTTGATGTCTGATAGCTGATCCCTTTGACACTTCATGGTTTTACATGCTGGTGTGCTTCTTTCATGTAGACTTTGTTGCTTCTGAGCTAGATGGCTGCTTGTTTACTTTCAAGCCTTTAAGACCCCAGATAGAATATCTTTTGATAGCCAGGCACCATCAGCTTTCTTCACCACTTTTGTTTATGCACACATTTTCGTCCCTGATCATATCAGAATGGTGAGCATCATAGAATGCCACTTTAAACAAAGTGTTCTTGCATTGAGGAAATACTTGAGTGCAGTCCCAATGTCCATCTGCTGTCTTAATACTAACCCTATAAGTATATGCACGTAGATCTATTTCCCCATTATCATATATAAATATATGTACTTATGTGCATGCCTGTATTAGACCTCTATAAATGCCCTTTATCCCTCAGTTCTTTCCTCTATTTCCTTTTACTTTCCTCTTGTCTCACTACCATGCTCCGCCTTCATTTGAGCTTCAGTAATTTCTCTCTGTTACATTACTCTTGATCAATCTCTATGAGGCCTCTCACACCCACCTTGACACTAATTTTGAATCACGTGTTGTTCCCTTATCCCTGGGTTGGTCAACACCACCTCGTTCCCCCTCCTCCCCATCTCCCATGTCCCCCCAGAACCATCTGTCCTGTATTTTCTCCTCCAGAGTGTTCATCCAGCCTCTCATATCGGGATAGACTTGCAGAGATAATAATATGTACAAACAAAGAAGACATTGTAAGATGAAGTGGCTCCAGAACCCCAAAAGATGGCAATTAAAAAGCCCCGATGTCCATAAAAGTATATAAATAAGTAAAAAAATAAAAATAATAATAACAACAAAATAAAAACCTGTAAATAGTTCAAGGTCTGTTTGTTGACCTCCAGGAGTGTCCCCCGGTTGAGTTTGTAGCGATGCCACACCCTGGCCCCAAAGTATCTCCTTGGCACTCTCTCAGGAACTCCATGCTCTGCTCCCCCTGCTGCTCTGCTGCACACTCTTAGTGTTTTGTCATGGTGTGGTGGGGTCAGACAGGGTACAATCCCAACTCTGCTTCTCCAATGTTGTCCCTGTAGGGTCTTGTGTCATCGAGGAACACCTTTTTTCATAGTGGGGCCAGCCATATGGTCCTCTCATACATTGGCTGATCTGAGTGGGGAGATCGTCCTTTTTCTTTCTTCTTTTTTTTTTTTTTTGCTTACCTCAGTGGACTCATGTACCTGTCCTTTTGCACTTGGCTTACTTCACCTAGCATAATTTCCTCCAGTTCTTCCCATGCAGTGATGTGCTTCATGCATTCATCACTGCTTTTCATCAATGTGTCGTACTCCACTGTATGGATGTACCACAGCTTTTTAATCATTTATCAGTTGATGGAAATTTGGGTTGTTTCCAAATCCTTGCAATTGTGAACTGTGATGTGATGAACATGGGAACACAGATGTTTGACCATGGTTCATTTCTTGCCTCTTCTGGGTATATGCCTTGTAGGGGGATTGCAGGGTCATGTGGTGGCTCAATCTCCATCTGTTTTAGATATCGTCAAATCTATTTCCATAGTGTCTATACACACCTACAGGTCCACCAACAGTGGTTAAGAGTTCCTTTCTCCCCACAGCACCTCCAACACTTGGTGCTTTCTGATTTTTTTTAATTGGGCTAGCTTTGAGTGTGTTAGGTAGAATCTCGTTGTTTTAATTTGCATTTTTCTTATGGCTAGTGATCAGGAACATTTTCTCATGTGTTTATTGGCCATTCAGATTTCTGCCTCTGTGAGACTTCTGTTCAGTTCCTTTGCCCACCTCCTCGGTGGACTGTGGTTTTGTTCTTTTTAGAAGCTATCAAGGTATTATAGATTTTACTCTTCAGACCTTTATCTGATGCATCATTGCTAAAGATGTTTTCCCAGTCTGTGGGCTCTCTTATTACTCTCGTGGTGAATTCTTTTCATATACACAGGTGTTTTATCTTCAGTATATCCCACTTATTTTATTTGTGCCTCCTCTGTGTTTGTGTCATTCCCTATTTCTGATAGCCTAAGTATTCCCTGTGCCAAAGTTCTCAGGTTGGTCCCAATTCTCTCACAGATGGCCCTAATAGTTTGGGATTTTACTTTGAAATCTATGATCCACCTTGAGTTTATTTTTGTGCTTGGTCTTGCTTCATTTTTCTGCAGGTAGATATCCATTTTTTTTCCAGCACCACTTGTTAAAGAGGGCATCTGCTTCCCATTTGATATTTTCTGGACCCTTATTAAGATCAGTTTCCTGTATGCTGATGATTTTATTTTGGGGCTTTCAGTTCTTTTCAATTGGTCTGAGTTTCTATCATTATGTCAATACCATGCTGTTTTGACCACTGTGGCTGTATAATATGTGTTCAAGTCATGTAAAGCAAGCCTTCCCACTGTGTCCTTCTTCTTGAGGAGTTCTCTACTAATTCTGGGCTTCTTCCCTCACCATATGAAGTTGGTAATCATTTTTTCCTTATCTTTGAAGAAAGGTGAGGGAAATTGTATTGGAATTGCATTAAACTTATATAGTGCCTTGGGTAGAACTGACATCTTTATTATATTGAGTTTTCAAATCCATAAGCATGAGATAGTGTTCCATTTGTTGAGGCTACTCTTGATTTCTTGTAATAGTGTTCTGTAGTTTTCCTCATATAGATCTTTTGTTCTTTTAGTCAGGTATATCCCTAGATATTTCAACTTTGCTTGGCCATTGTGAAGAGTACCACTTTTTTTATCTTCTCTCCTGTGGTCTAATCCTATGAGTACAGCAGTCTGATAGTCTTCTGCTTGTTGATCTTGTCTCCTGTCACTCTGTCATACTCCTCCAATTGCTTCCAGTACTCCCTTTGTAGAACTCTTGTGATTTTCAATATATAAAATCATATTGTCTGTAAATAACAAGAGTTTCACCTCTTCCTTCCCCAGGTGAATATCTTTTGTGTTTTTTCTTTGCCTTATGCTGTTAGCTAAAACCTCCAGTATGATATTAAATAAGAGTGGGGATAAGGAGCATCCTTTTCTAGTCCCCTTTTTCACAAAGTCCATGAGTCTACTGTTGTGGGATTGTGTTCATCTTTTCTTCTTTGAATTTTTTCTTGTCTGGGAAAACTCTTATTTCTCCATCTATCTTGTTAATTTGACTGGATAGAGTATTCTTGGGTTTGCGTTATTTTCCTTCAATTTTGGAATATATTATTCCACTTTCTCCTCTTCTTCATAGTGTCTGCTGATAAATCTGAGCATATTCTTATTTGGGAGCCTTTATATGTGATTTCTTGTTTTTCCCTAGCTGCTCTCATGGTTTTCTCCTTTTCCTCAAAGTTGGATAGTTTAATTATTATGTGCCATGGTGATTCTTCTTGGGATTCAGTTTACCTGGTGTTCTTTCAGTCTCCTGAATGGTTTCCTGGATTTCATTAATTATGGTAGAGAAGCTTTCCTTCAAGAATTCTCTGACTGTTATTATAGATGATTTATTTGTTGGGTCTTACTCTGCTAATCCAATAATTCTGATGTTGTTCCCCTTCATAGCATCAGACACAGCTCTTACATTTTCTTCAGTTTCTCTGGTTTTTTGTTTGTGTTTGTTAAAGTCCACTTGGCTAGCCTCTAAGTCACTGGTGTGGTCTTTTTCGCCCAGTCAATTCACAAAGTCCATGAGTCTACTGTTGGTTTTTGTTATCTCTTCCCTAAACTCTTGTATTTTACTTTGCTCTATGTACTTTATCTCATCTATCATTTCATCATTTTTTCTGAATTGTTTCCCTCATATCCTACATGACTCCACGTAGCATTCTGAAAACAATTCTTTCTTTGGTGTTTCTATGTCTGTGTCTTCTATGCAAGTCGTTAGATTTAGGACATCTTCTGCTGTGGCCTTTTGTTTCTCCTGGTTTTTTTTTAATTGAGGTTTTGGGACTGATGGCTGTTTGCATTGCATTGCTTTAGAGGAAACGCTCTTTCCCTAGTGAACCAATATTCTGTTATTTGGAGAGCAAATTTGATGATCCTGTCAGGGACCACAGGTTGGATTGTGGTGGACGCACAAGGAGGGTGCTTTACTGCACCCTGGTCTCACTAGAAGTCATGATGGTGTAGCCCATGGTGACTTGGGGCACTGAAGGTGTGCCTGCTGCAAAGGGAGTTCCATAGAAGGCTAGTGAGCTACCTCTTTTTATTTGGAGTACCGTGAATGGTGGGCAGAATTGCCCTGATCAGGTAGGTTGCTGCAGAGGTTGGGCAGTAGTTCCCACAGCAGTGTGGAACTTTGGCTGGTGTTGGCTGAACTGCCTTGGACTGTGTGAGGCACTAACGCAGACGGGAGGAAGTTCCCTCAATACGGCGGAACAACAGAGGACAGATAAGAACTGTACTGGCCACACAGGCTGGAATTCCCCTGTAAGAAGTTGGGTGGAATACCCCCTGGTGGAGGTTGAGTTGGCTTCTTCAGCCTCAGGCTATACTGCACAGGGTGGGGCTCTCCCAGCTGGGTGTAGCAGGCATAAGTGCCCAAAGCTAAGGAGAGTGGTCTGGAGGTCCACAATGGCATGTGAGCCAAAATGGAAAAGACCAATAGGGTACACCAAGGAACTAAGTCTGATGAAACTGTGCAGGGATAGAGAGAAGAAAGGGAACCCGAAATAACTATATAGCTGAGCCCAGTTCCCTGACTGTGGGGCTGCAAGAGTTTAATCCCTGCAAATAACAATCAGTCCCAACAACCTTGCCACTGGTGCTGGTGGCAAGCTGTGGCTCTGTTGAGACAAAGCCCCTGTGTCAGCTCCAATTGAATCTGGTTCTGGCTCCGTCAGAGACAGTGGCAGAACTCGGGTCAAATCCTAGCCTGCCTTCGCTGTGGTAAGTCAAATGTCCCTCAAAACCATGTGAATCTGTGCCTACTTTTTTTATGATATGCCTGTGATCCGGCAGTGTTGAATTTCACCCTCAGTTACTCTGCCGACCTGATCTCTGCTGAGTCTCTCTGGTCTGTGTTACCCAGTCGCCATCTTCCCGAAAATCATTTTACATGTTTATTGGAGCACTTAGTCTCCTAGTCCTCCTGCTGATCTTGTGATGAGCAGCCCAAAGCCTAACTCACAGCACCACTGGCTTTCCTGTAAAGTCAAAAAGAAAAAGGGTCAGAAAAGTAAGCAAACTAGTCCACAGCTTAAATACCAGCCATCACTAGAGAATATTGAAAAGAAGCCATAGAAATGAAGAGCGTGACACTTGGTGCCCTGAGGCTGACTCTACTAACCTCAGACTTTAAGCTTTTCCCAATTCCTGGCTAAATTCATTGAAACACACACTTAAGATCTAGCAGAAAGAAAGGCATGTTTACATAACAAGCAAAATAATACCCTTTATTGCCTCAGTCTCCGCCGTCCTATGCAATGTGTTTTTGCTGTTAGGTGCCACGGAGTTGGTTCCAACTTGTACAACAGAACAAAGCAGGACTAGATCTTGCAACCTTCTCACAAGTGTTGCTATGTGAGAGCTCTAAGAAATACAGAACAGTGCCTGCAGTACACACCCCAAAGTGGAGCATTTAAAAAGTACGAAAAATATGGTCTGTGCCTACACCGCACACGCATACATACATTCGTTACAGACTCAGCTATGACAGAAATGGTGAAACTATTATATAGAGACTTCTATACCATTCTGAGAAATTAATGAAAGGTTCTCATGGAAAAGGCAGGCAACATTTAAGAACAAGCAGCTCATTTCATTAGAGAGTCGGCGCTGCTAAGAAAAGAATCAAATGGAAATACTAGAAGTGAAAAACACAATACCAAAGACGGAGAGTCCCTTTAGCACAAATCAATTTGATATCAAAGCAAAAAACTTTGGTAAACTTGGAGATAGCGCAATAGAAATTATTGAACAATAACATCCCTCCCATAAAAAAGCAATAAAAAACCCCAAAACATCAGAAGCCATGAAAGTCCACTGAGGGGCGGGGGGAGGGAGGGGGTCAGGGGAGGGGACCATCACTGGGTGTGAGGTGAGTGTCTCTCAGAACACATCCCTCCACATCTAACGGCACTGCCCATACTACGCTATACCCCACATTATGTGATATGGCTTGCAAGATCTGAAACTTTGAATATTTTCTGTACATTTTTACTATGGTTTTTCTCACCTCCCTTCTAATCCCACCCATTGCTTTGTAGCGCTAAAAGGGTTTCAAATGAATAACCAAACAGATGTCACCGAATTTGTCTTCTTGGGATTTTCCAACCACCCCAATCTTCAAGGTTTGTTCTTCTTGGTCTTCCTGGTCATTTACTTGACAACTGTCTTGGGGAACACACTCATAATAATGGCCACCAGGGTCAGTCCTGCCCTCCATACTCCCATGTATTATTTCCTCAGCAACCTCAGCTTCTTGGACATCTGCTACACATCCACCACCATGCCAGTCATGCTGGTGAACTTCTGCCGGGAGAAGAAGACCATCGCATATGAGGGCTGCCTTTCACAGATCTTCTTCCTGGTGACCTGTGCTGGCACTGAATGTGTCTTATTAGCTGCTATGGCTTATGACCGCTATGTGGCCATCTGCCACCCTCTTCAATACCCAATCCTCATGAGTGTGAAGGTCTGTGTGTGTTTGGTGACTGGATCCTGGCTGTGTGGGCTTGTGAATTCCCTGACACACACAGTGCTGGCAGCCACACTCAGTTTATGTGGACCCAACCAAATCAGCCACTTTCTCTGTGACATTCCACTACTCCTGAAGCTCTCCTGTTCAGACACCTCCATCAATGAATCTGTGCTCCATGCGGCCAGTGCCACCATCGGCCTGAGCCCTTGCCTGTTTACTGCAGTGTCCTATACACTCATCATCTCTGCCATCCTGAGGATTCCCTCTGCTCAGGGTAGGAAGAAAGCCTTCTCTACCTGTGCTTCCCACCTCACTGTGGTGGTGGTCTTTTATGGCACAGCCAACTTCAACTATGATCGGCCCAGTGAAGGCTACTCCCTGGACATGGACATCCTGGTCTCTGTTCTCTTTTGTGTTATAACTCCTTTGTTGAACCCCATAATCTACAGCCTGAGAAATAAGGAGGTTAAGGGAGCCCTGAAGAAACTAGTTGCATGGTGTGCATTCTCTGGCAATGCTAGTGCCTAAATCAATTGTCTTTAAGCTGGAATATGCAACTCCCTGGAAATTCTCAATAGATTATAGCATTGATAGTCTTAGGGAGTCCATTTCAATGGGCTTCATTTCTATAGACCAGTTCCTAAAAGTGGTCTCACAAAAACCTTTTTTTCAGTCTTCTTTCATAAATACTAATATTTTCCCTTTACAAAGATATGTCAGATATATTTAGCCTAGCATATCTCAACACCATTTCTATCTTTTTGGGTTTCTGCTGCCTCACTGTAATTGAAAACCCCACATCTTATTTCTCAGAATGTCATACCAGCAGGGTGCCATTGTGTTGTCTTTACTTTTAGGTAGCATTAAGTCACAAATATTACTATATTTAAGTTCAAGATTATAACCACATTGTCAACTTATCCCATTAAAGGGCTTTCTCTCTCTCTCTCTCTCTCTCTCTCTCTCTCTCTCTCTCTCTCTCTCTTTTCTGATTCTCTACTTTGTCAAGAGTGATGTCTTCAGATGCTGTTAATGTGTTCAAAGTACATGAGACTAAATGTCACTATCTTCACTTATAAGGAATATTCTGGCTATATTTATGCCAAGACAGATTTGTTTGTTCTTCTGACAGCCCATGATACATTCAATATTCTTCATCAAAATAAAAATTTAAATGTTTGAGGGTATTTCATTTTTCATTTTATTTCCTTGTTCACTGTCCAGCTTTTGATTCACATGAGGCAATTGAAAATACTGTGCATTGGGCAGGACCATCTTAGTCCTCAAAGTGACATCTTTACACGTCAATACTCTAAAGATGTCTCCCACAGCAGATTTCCCCAATACAATATATCAATTCAGTTCTTAAATGCTACATTCAGGGGAATTAATTTTGGATCCAAATAACAGCATAAATATTTTCGTTGATAATCAGGCTGCTGTTTATTGGCCCTGTTTTCAGTCCTTTTGTTTTCTTTTATCTTGAAATGTACTCCATACTGAAAGCTTTAGTTTGATTTTCATTAGCAAGTGCTCTAAATCCTACTGACTTTCTGCAATCAGGGGTGAATCATCTGCACTGAATAAGTATAGTGGAAGGATAGAACCCTGATTACATTTCCTGGTTTTAAAACAGTAGCCCTCTGTTCTGTTCCAACCACTGCCTTTTGTTCTAGGCTCCACATGGACACAATGAAGTGTTCTGTAACTCTCATGCTTCCCAATGCTATCCAAGTTGTTACAATCTACAAAGTCAAATGCTTTTGCACAGTCAATAAACACACAGATCAACATCTCTCTGATATTCTCTGCTTCAACTAATAACCATCTGACATCAGCAATATTTCTTGCTTCATGTTCTCTTCTGAATTAAACTTGAACTGTTGAGGTGCTTGCCTAAATCATTTAAAATTATCTTCAATTAGCCAATTAAAATTACCTTCACAAAAAATAAAATTATCTTCACAAATTGTACTTGCGTGTGATGTCAGTGATATTGTTCATTAGTCTCCACATTCTGTTGGATCATCTTTCTTTGAAAAGTCACACATATGGATTTCTTCTAGTTGGTTGGCTTTCCGAATTTCTTGGCATAGACTAATGATCACTTCCAGTATTGTATCCATATGTTGATATATTACAACTGGTATCCATCAATACCTAGGCTTGAGGGAAGGACTGTTGTTTGTTTCTTTCTTTCTTACACTGATTCCTTCAATGCAGCTTGAACTTCTTCCTTAAATAACATTGATTCTTTTACCCCCTGCTAAAACTTTTATTAAAATACAAATAAAGAGTAAATTGTGTTTCAGTATCTTTCCTGAAAGTTAGACACAATGAAACAAACTAAAGTTTCAAATATTTAAATTCCAAATAAATAACTAAGATATGAAATCAGGTTTATTGTTTTAATATTTCAAGTCATTTTGCAGGACAGTGCTCTTCTAGGGCAACAAGATTTCTATTTTCTTCTGCTTTGGTTTTATTATTTGCAAATATTATTGCAACCTGGTTTCCTCTTTCAAAGAATAGCTGCTATCTAAAACCATGACTCAAACTTTAAGTAAGAATGAAAAGAAAACACTGAAAACACTGGATTTTGAACCCCAATTGAAAAGGTTACTAAGAATGTTTACACTTTTACTAATTCTATATATACATATATACACACATATACACATATATATTTATAGCTCGTTACTTATTTTAGATTTATTTTTTCAATTCTCTCAAAAGCTTCACCATAACTTTTAAAAGCTGGTATTTTTTTAGTTATTGGCAAAACTTTTGCTTTCCTTTCTTAAACACTTGCTGATGTGAATCTAGCTTTATTTATCAGTGTCCTGTAGTACACTCGAAAAATTAATCACCCTATAATGTAGTGCATTCAAATTAAGAAGGTGTTAAATAGATGCCTACAGAAAAAATAACTAGTGTGCCCTCTATAAAACAATTGCTGTTCAGAGATTATTACTTCATAATAAAGTAGTAATGCATTATTTACCTAAATTAACATAGAATGATGTAGAAAATTTCAACAAGTCTATAGCATGAAAAGAAATAAATCTAGTCTTAAAAAAGACCTGCCATCATCAAGATATCTGAGTCCAAATACTTTCACAGGGGAATTTTATCAAACATTTAGACAAGATTTAATATCAAATTTATATAAACTATTCCACAATATACAAATAGACAATATACTGCTAAACTCACTTTGTAAAGCAACTATTCCTCTGATACCTAAACCAAACAAAGACATCACCAAAATTGAAAATTACAGACTATTTTATCTAATGAATATATATGAAATGATCTTCAATAAAGTATTAGTCCACAGAATTTAATCAAGCATCAAAAAATAGCACTAACACATTTTAATTAAATAGGAGTCATATCAAATATTCAAGGGTGATTTAATATTAGAAAAGTAATCAATGTAATTCATCACATAAACAAAATAAAGAAGAATCATATGACTGTATCAATTGATGCATTTGATAAAATTCAACTTCCATTCCTGATCAAAACACTCAACAAAATAGGTTTAGAATTGGAAATTTCCTGATAAAATGGTTTTTTAAAAAGTTCTTTGCCACCTTAATTTCCCAATTCAACATGGCCATAAAGATCTACAACACTGGAAACCCTGCTGTGTCCATTATACACTATCCTATAAGATAGTTTTCAGTAGGAATTGACTGGATGGCCATGGGTGTTTTAGAGGATATGTATTTATATATGCATGTATAATGTATAATTTTCATGAACAATTCTAATACTCTGCACCTCTATGTTTTCCAGGGATGTTGTGTCATTGTAGCAGTCATGTAATCCTGTCAATTTCAGGATTAGGAGTGTAGGGGTGGAGTCTAGCCTGTCAATCTAGAGATAGCCAATGAGACCTCTGTGTAGGCACGGCTTTCTCCTGAGAATTCTGGGAAATCTCTTGGTATTTTCCATTAGAGGTGAGAGACTTATGACTCAATCCCTTGTAGCTGCTCTACTGACAGGACACAAGGCAGGCTTCCTGTGAGACATCCCAAAGGAGAAGCTACAAGAGCTTATCCTAATGGAACCAGTCCTCTGAAACCAGAAAAGCCACATGGAGACTCCTGCCAGTGTTGAGATGCTTCTACCACCATGGATACCTAAGACTCTGCACTCACTGGCTTGTAATTGTCCTGGTGTCATTGCATGTGCTTTTTGAGTCTGAAGAGGACTTTTGGATTGGTATTGGACATGTGGGCTAATATAGGATCTATGGACATGGACTGGCCTGGGTTGGGATGCTTTCTCAATGTTCCATTCCTCTTTAATATAAACCTCTCCCTTGTATACATATGCATGTTTATGAATTTGTTTCTCTAGTCTATGCAGACTAACACTGTCAGGTAAGGTTTGGGTACCCAATTTGGCAAAATTGACTAATAGAGTCTAGCTCTTGCTAAACTGGGGGGAAAAGAATTGGAAATTTATCAGAATTATAAAACCCATGTATGTGAAACCAACAGCCTGAATTTCACTTAATGGAATGATATTAAGATCATTTTCTCTTCAAACTAGAAAAGGTTGCCCTTTATCACCACTTTTAGCTGTAAGAGCAATATGTCCACATAGGCACAGAAGACATAAAAATCTCTTTATTTGCAGAACACATAGTCCTATATGTAGAAAGTTTCAATGATTCAATTAAACAATTGATTAAACTACTTTAAAGTGTTGGCAATGTAGCAGGCTATAGATCAATGTACAGAAAAATCAGTTGGATTCTTGTGTATGAAAGACAAGAATACCAAAAAAGTATATCAAAAGAATAATACCAGTTACAGTAACTACACAAAAGATAAGATATTTAGGAACATATCTCACCAGAGAAACAAAGGATTGTACAATGACAACTGCAAAATACTCCTTCAAAGAAAGCTACTCAAATGTAACAGGTTACCATGTTCCTGGATAGGAAGACTAAACATTCTGAAAAATGTCAATATTATTTTAAAAAATTACAAATTCACTGCCATTCCAATCCAAATCTCACCACATTTTCCCCAAAGAAATGGAAAATGTTATCACCACCTTTATGTGGAAAGTAAAGAATCCTGGGATAAATAAAATACTATTAAAAATAAAGACAAAGTAGGAGACTTTTTGCTCCCAGACCTGCAATTTTACTCTTTAGAGATGGTAATCAAGACAGTCTGGAACTGTTACAATGATAGATATGAAGACCCATGGATTAGAACTGGAAACTCAGAAATGCAGCCAAGTACCTATAGACACCTAATTTTTTATAACGAACAAAAGCACGTAAAATGGGCAAGAGATAATCTTTTCAGCAAATGGTGCTGGAAAACAGGATATTCACCTGCAAAAGAACGAAGCAAGACTGATAGCTCACAACATGTATAAAGTATAGATAAATCAAAGACCCAAGTAAAAATCACACAATTATAAAGATCATCGATGAAAAAATTTAAACAACCATAAGGACCCTAATATAAGACATACACACACTACTGAACACAGTGACAAAATATCCATGTTATAGATTTTTGTAATCTGTAACTTTTAAAAATGTGACAGTCATGAATGTCTTAGCTCCAGTTGACTGGAGGAACTAATCCAGGGACACTCATATGTGTGTGAGAGAGAGCTTTGTATAAAAGAGGAATTTTATATAGAGAAAAAAGTCTCAGCCCAATTAAGATCAAGTGCAGAAGTCGGATATTAACCCATGTGTCTAATACTAGTCTATATATTCCTCTTCAGACTCACAAAAGGTATGCAATGCAGGAGGATCGCAGGCCAGTGGGTGAAAAGTCTTGTGGATACAAAGATGATGGAAGCATCTCAGAGCTGGCATGGATCTCCATGTGGCTTCTCCAGCTCTCTGAGTGTGGCTTTTCAACAAGGTGAAGCAGAGAGAGAGAGAGGGAGCTCTTGAAGGTCTCAGCAAGTCTTCCATGGCTTGTCAACAGGAAAATTAAGGCGGAGTGAGAGAAATGTCCCAGAATCCTCATGAGAAGGCCATGTCCACAAGAAGCCATCACTAGGTTGTGGCTGATTGACAGACTAGACTTCACCCCTTCACTCTTAATAACCTCAAGTTGACATAAAATTATGTAACCACTACAGTGAACATCAAAAGATATAATAACACATACGAAGGGCTAGTGTCCAAAATCTATAGAAAATCACAACATCTTAACGAAAAAATGCAAATAGCCCAATAAAAAAAAATGGTCTCAAACCATGACAATTTACCAAAGATGACATCCAGGAGGCCAATAACCATATGAAGAAATGTTCCCAATTATTAGCAATTAGAGAAATTCAAATTTAAACAAGATATCACATCACACTGACACTTTGGACAAAATTCAACAAAACTGAAAGTAATAAATGTAATAAATAAATAAAATATATGTTTTGTACTTTTGTGGTTGGTAGATCATTTTGACCTAATCGTTTTATAGGAAGCTAGCATGCTGAAAAAATGTGAGCACCCATGCTCTAGGCTATTTACCAGTGATAGAGGCAGACTGTCAAAGCATGCAGAACTACACAAGAGAGAGCTGGGAGGGACCCAGGAGAAAACTCAGACCCAGTGTAACCTTTCATCAAATCCGGACCCCCTCCCCTGGGGGACAACATAGCAAAACCCTAATACTAGAACACCCCGAAAGTCTTTTAAAAAAAAAAGAAAGAAAAAGAAAGGAAGGAAGCATGTTCATTCTAAGGTTGTGTCCCTTTTAGTAACTTTGAAAGGAAGTCATCCTAAGCCAGGTTCATTAGCAAAGTATTCATATAACAAAACAGGAAAATCATCCATAGCTAAATTCTGCCCTACCCAAAACAGGTTTTACCAGTTTTCAGCTTGACCCAGAGGCTTTGAAAGTCTGTTAAAAAAAAAACAACACAATAGTAAGTCAGCAAAACCAGCCTTCTGAAATCAGCCTACTGAGTAGAAATTGCTATATTCCATCATCCTAGACTCTTTAGATAGGTGACAGGAGTTGACCCCATCATACCGCCACCATCTCTATCCCCGATGATCTGTTCCACCAGAGGTGCAATCCCTGAGAATAACCAACCCAAACATAAGGCGACAGCTCTCACAGCCACATTAGACACCAAAACAACCCCCCTAACCTGGATCTCACCTCCTCTCTGACACCCTAACCATCATACCACCAAACACTGTCCCTATATAATATGTAAGATTGATAAGGGACTCTGGAGGATTCACTCCACTCCATCTTTATACCAACCATGGTAACCCCTGAACCCTGTTCCCTTCATTTCAATAATACATAACATCCCTTAAACTCACCAAGTAAAGCTGCAACTTTATAGCAAGAGTCCTGGCCTCCATTGGTACAGAAACCAACTTGAATTTGCAGCAAAACTGGCTCCAGATAGTTGCTAGTTCTATTCCCGTTACCATCTGAGAAAGAAAACAGAGGCTCCTATCTCTGCCACAGGAATCTGGACATATCACATCAGGGGTTACTCAGCAACCTTCCCTCCCCCTGGCCTAAAAGCCAGCAAAAACAAGGTTGCATTGACCCTAACATGAACACTTTCTAAACAGAAACCTCACCTCCTAGGGGCACCCAAAACAATAATCTATGTCTACTTGGGGGTTTACGTAAGGGGTGGAGAATTCTAAGTTGTGCAGTAGCCTAATATAAAGGAACCTTCTGTTATAAACACGGATAATTAAAAGTCTGCATGCTCCCTTTCACAATTTACAGGGTTAGTAAGGGACCCTGGTAAATTTAACATACCCATCATGCACCCTAACCACCAAAATACCTAGAATCTGCTTCCTACACCTTGACAGTACCTCTTCTCAATCAACTTAACAACTAAATATCTCCCATAAACCTGCATGTTCAGGTCCCGGTGAACACTGGTCCGCCTGACCATGTTCAGCCTGCTCAAAGCCATACTCACTGCTCATGACAGATCTGGCACTGCTGCTAGAGATCAGAGTTTCCAGCTGACGGGTCTGTGCACAAGGCCCTTGAGTAGTTCCTTCCCTGGCATGGCTTTATGAGCACCGGCCCATGCTGTGGGCAATCAGGTTGCACAACACAACTGTTGCTGCTTGAAATCACCCCTGCCAGCAAAAGCCACCCACACTGCACTCTAAATAGATAACCCTAGAGTGAACCCTAGTGAGATGCAGAAACAATCTGAACCCACAGCACAGCTGGTTCCAGAATCACTCCTACCAGCCCCTAAGAAAGAAATTAAAGGGCTCATGGGATCCCAGGAAAATGGCACTGAGTTCCAACTAAACACCACGCAGACAACAGCCCACAGCCACAGTCACTAAAAAAAGTAGGACAAACAAAATGCAATGTCTAAGGAAGACAAGAACCTAACAACGTACATAGAAAAAGCAGACTCTCAACCATTAAAGAGAGAAATAGTCATTATGCTGCTTAAAGTCATAAAAGATATAAGGAAATTAATACAGAAAAGAATGAAAAAATAGTGGATAGAATCTGCTTACACAAAGAGAAATGCAAGATTTAAAGGAGAATTCAGCAGAAGCAATGCAAAGGTAAAAAAAGACCTACCATCAGGCTGGAAGAGGCAAAGAATTATATCAGTGACCTTGAAGATAGCCAAGTAGAATTCAACAAATATAAAAGATAGTCAAACATGATAATCAAAGAAGTTGAAGAAAACCTGACAACAATGAGTGATGCATTGAAGAGAAATAATATTCAAATAATCAGGTTACCAGAACAAGACACAAGGAACAAATCAACAACCAAGGTAGCAAGGGAATTCCTGAAAGAAAACTTCCCTTGTTTAATGTAACAGAATCAGAACACCATGTACACTGTCCCCAAGAAGAACACACCAAATCAAACTCATAATTATCCAACTTTGAGGAAAAGGAGATAATCATAAGAGCAACTAGAGAAAAAAATTTCTGTCACCTATAAGGATAACCAGATAAGAATATGCTCAAATTTATCATCATTAACCATGAAGAAGAGGAGAGAATTGAACAATATCTTCCAAAAATTGAAGGAGCATAATGGTAACCTAAGAATCCTCTATCCTGCCAAACTATCCATCAAAATAGATGGAAAGGTAAGGATTTTGTCAGCTTAGAAAACATTTAGAGAATACATAAAATAAACCAGCACTACAAAAATTAATTTCCAACCCACTTTGGTCAGAAGACCAACATCCACAGAGCATAAACATGAGACTGCCGCATGGTGATGTAACACTATCCAGAAGTCAAAGCACTGAAAGGCAGGTTGACCCAATGGTGAAAAGAAAGCAAAAAGGAAACACACAAACACAGCACACTGCTATGGAAGGAGAGAGGAAAATATGTATCACAAAAGCTATGAGATGACATCAAAGAATCCACAGATGAATGTAATAACTCTGAATGTAAATGATCTGAATCCCCCCTTTAAAATACAAAGGCCAGTCCACAGGATTAGGAAACAAAACCCAGCAATCTGTTGTCTGCATAAGCCATGTCTCAAGCTCACAGTCAAAAACAGGTGGAGGAGCAAGAGTTGAAAGAAGGTATATCAAATCAATGGCCATCTAAAAAAGAAGGAGTCACAATTCTAATCTCTGATAAAATCAGTCTTAAGGTGCAGGGCATAACAAGAGTTAAGTACGGGCATTATATAATGCTTAAGACCAAGAGCCAGTAAGCATAATAAACATGTATATGCCCAAAAGACCCATGAGATATGTCAATCATATCCTTCAAAAGATGAAAAATGAAATCACAAGATCAATAATCTTGTTAGGAGATTTCAATGCACTGCTCTCTGAGAAGGATAGATCGGCAGGAAAGAAGTTCAACAAGGAGGTTATAGGATTAAACTCTACAATTACACAACTCGACCCGATAGACATATTCAGAGCTCTCTACCCAACCACAAACCCTCCCCAGATTTTTCTCATATAGACATCAAGAACTAGAACAAGCCCTAGTAAAAGAAGAAATAGATAAGATTATCTACAAACTACAAAGTAAAGAAAACCCTTGACCCAGATGGCTTCACAGGAGAATTCTACCAAGAATTTAGGGGTGAGCTGACTCCAATTCTGCACAAGTTTTTCCAGAACATAGAAAAGAACGTTAAACTCCCAGACACATTCTATGAAGTTAGTATAACACCGATACTAAAACCAGGCAAGGATCTGATAACAATAGAGAACTACAGGCCAATATATCTAATGAACATAGATACAAAAATCCTCAACCAAGTCTTGGCCAATAGAGTACAAAAGTATATAAAAGAATAATTCATCATGACCAAGTGGAATGCATACTAGGGAAGCATGATGGTTCAACCTTCAAAAATCCATCAACATTGTCTACCACATTGAGAAGAAAAAGGACAATAACCACAAGGTAATATCAATAGATGAAGGGGAAGCATTTGACAACATTCATCACCCATTCTAAATTAAGACATTCAAGAGGATAGGACTAGAAGGAAATTAATCACCTCAATATAATTAGAGCTATATTCAAAAATAAAACGATCAGCATTCCAATCAATGGAGAAATAAGGTAGACATTCCCACTGAAAAAGGGAATCAGACAAGGTAATCTCTTGTCCCCACTTTTTTTTTTCAAAATTATCCTGGGGGTTCTAGATAATATAAGGCAATGGACGGATACCAAGGTATACATCTAGGGGGAAAGTGAAATTACTGTGTTTTTTTTTTGCAGACAATATGATTTTATATATTGAGGACCCCAAAGGCTTAATAATAGGCATGCTGGAAGTGGTAGAGAAACATGGTAGAGTAGCAGGATACAAGATCATCAAGCAGAAGTCAATTAGATTGCTATATACAACTGATGAGATTACAGAAAAAGAGACCCAAAAAGATAGTACCCTTCACAATAGCCAGACATAAATGGAAAGATCTAGGGATATATATATATATATATATATATATATATCAAAAAAACAAAGGGTTTGCATGAGGAAAACTATAGAACATTATTACAAGAGCAAACACAATGATGAATATGGAATCAAAAAATAAAGGAAAAACTTAAAAGATGCATATAACACCTGTGTTCAAAGACATCTCCTCCCCCCACTACCTCATATTCCCTTATGGCTCACAGTGGTGTGAGGGAACAAAGCTGATGACAATGGAGGAACACGGCACTAATCTACCCAAATGTAGGGTATTATTAATGTCTCCAAAGAAAAGGGAGAGAGAGAATAGATAGAAATTCTGTGTGCCATTCCTTGAGGGCAACATTCCTGCTTGGAGCAGCTTGATCTCAGAGAGGACAGCAGGGCCAACATCAGCTCAAAATATGATGTCCTCTCCCTAGACAACACTGCTACAGATAAGGGAGATTTACTGGCCTGCTTTGCCCACATAGGGTCAAAAGAGGGGCAAAGTCACAAAGTCCCCAAAGAAAGACAATTGTAGACTTCAGAGTGAGTGACAGGGGGTGGGGGTGGGGTCAATGCTTGGTACCTCATCTGAACTGGTTGGAGGAGATTCACATTCTAAAAGTGTAATTGGCTTAGGGGGCACTAGATGACTTCATATTTGACTGCCAAAAGAACAATGGGGTCTCATAGAAGGTTCACCTCTTGTACATGAGTGCTGAAGACTAAAGGGGTCTTCTTCTCTTTACTCTTTTGGAGTTTATCTATATAAGATAGGCAGGACAAGCAATTCTAAGGAACAGCAAATGGACTAAAGGTTGTGGGAGTGGGGATGGACAAGGAGAAGGTGTAGGGAGGGGAGTAAGGAGCCCAAAACCACAGGGACAGGAGAATAGCAAGGGATAAAAAAAATCAATGGAGAGAAAGGTGTAGCATTCTGGATCATGTTTGATCAATTGCAATGTATTCAAGAGGAATTACCAAGAGGTGAATGATAGGTAAACATAATCGTGTAACAGGAGAAAAGAAAAAAGAAAAAGAGAAACAAGTTAGAAAGTAATAATACAAGTATAAATGTAGATGTGTCTATGTAAATATATAAAGATAGGTGTATTAGTCACCTATTTGTGTACACAGACACACACACACACATACAACAGGAAAGCAGACAGATATTGGGATTCTACTTAAATCTTACCTCAGTACAAGAACAGTTTGTTCTAATACTGTAGCAATATATGATACTCACCTTCCTGATGTGATCATTGAAGGCACAATTTTTGTAAGCAAATGTGGTGTAAAAGATGGTGCCCAGCTATAAAAAAAAAAAAAAGGAATCTGGGGACTTTAAGGTTTGAAGTCAAATAAGTGGCCATCTAACAAGGAAACAACAAAGCCCAAGAAACACATCAGCCTGTGTGATCATGAGATGACAACAGGAATAGGTATCAGAAGTTCAAAAACAAGTCATCAAATTGACTTGAAAAAGCATAGACAGAATGGACCCCAAACCCACCTGTACGGTAATTGGATAGTCCCTCACAGAGACAAGATAAATCCAGAGTGCAGTATAGTACTGATGAAACACATAACTATTCTCCAGGTTTTTAATATTTCCTCCCCTTACCATTATGGTTCCATAAGCCTGTTTGACCTGCAAACATTTATTTGTATAATGAAGATTGATGCATGAATGCCAAGATCGATAAACCCATCAGAAATAGTGATGGGAACATGATGCCCTGGAGATATGGGAAGAAGGTGGGGTGTGGGGGAGGGAAGCAGATAGCAAAGATGACTGTATAACCCCACTTGAAGGGAATGAATAACAATTGTATGGGGATGGCTACAGTATATGGTGTAAGACATGGCAGTAATAATAATAAAAACTGTTCCTAATGCAAGAATAGAGGTCCCTGGGGTGAGGGGGCTAAGGGGAACTGATTTCAAAGAGATCAAGAAGAATGAAAACTCTTTGAAAATATTGCTGGCAGCAATTGTACAAAGATGCTTGATCTAATTAAATTACAGATTGTTATAATACTCCCCATAAAATTATTTTTTAAGGGCTGAGCCATGGTGGCACAGTGGTTGTGTGTGGGACTGTGGCCCACAGGGTTGATGATTCAAATCCAGCAGCAGCTCTCCAGGAGCAAGGTTGGACTTCCTACTTCCACCAGGGCAGTGATGCCACAAAAAAATGATTTTTTAAAAAGAAAAGAAAGAATACAACATGAAAAGGCAGATACACACCTATTGCAGCAATCTTCATAATAGCAAAAAACACACATATATTATATATATGAATGCATGAAAATTGCTACATCATACTATGGAATTTTATGCATCAATAAATAGCAATGACAACTCTTAAACAGCATAAGACATGGACAAAACTAGAGAAATTATGCTTAGCAGACTCAGTCAATCTTACAAAGGTAAATATTTAATTTGCTATTGTTATTAGAAAAAATGAAGAAGAAATGTGTTTTATACACCAACAGACAAGATTTTGATGACTACGTGGAGACCAGGGGTGGGACAAAGAAGATAGTAAGGATGTGGGGGATGAAAAAATAACAGCACGTACATACAGGGTTTATTTTACAGGATACTGTGGTTGATCTCATTTCTTGAGATGGACTGTTTAAATATTATATAGTATACTTCTTTAAAAGCAAAAATAGACAAAATACCTTCAGGCTCCTTATCCCTTAATCATAAATAGTAGTTTGAGAGGTTTTTAAAAAGAAAGAAAGAGGGAAAAAAGTAAAATTGAAATGAACTTGAAGTCTTTAGTGACAAACAAGTTTATCTCAAACAAAAAATAAAATAATCAGAACCTTCCCAGAGCTGTTCTTGACCCTATCTTACAGACAAAGCAGAATTACAATGCATGTAACAAGAACAGCAAAACTTCCCCCACCCCCTTGGGTTGATAGTTACAACAAATTTCTACTTTACTTTAGTACAATTTTTAATATACTCTCTTTTTGTTGTTGTTTTTGGGGGGGCATCACTGCCCTTTGGTAGGAGTGGGGGGCCTAGCCTTGCTCCTGGAGAGTTGCTGCTGGATTTGAACCGCCAAACCAGTGGGCTGCAGTCCTGCGCACAACCACTACACCACTGAGGCTAAACCCTACATTCTATTTTTTAAGATATTTTAAAACTTTTTAAGACATTTAAAAACTTAAACTATTTATTGACTACTTGCAAACAGTAAGATTTAAGTAAAATGCTTACATTGTAAACAAAAATCGGGGCTGAACCCCGGTGGTGTAGTGGTTGTGCACTGGACTGCGGCCCACTGGGTTGGAGGTTCAAATCCACCAGCAAGGCTGGGCCTCCTACTCCCACCACCAGAGGGCAGTGATGCCCCCAAAACCAAAACCAAAAATCAAGAAATGATGGCTGTAAACTCTCTATTGTAATCTTCATATGCACTATTCCTTTTCTTCTTTGTGTCTCTACTTTTATTCGTTATTTTCTATGGCCTCTCTTCCATTTTTAGCAATCCCCATGGATGGGATCCAGCCCACATCTGGATGGGTCCTAAGGGATGGTTGCATAATGGAAGGGAAGAAATTAAGAGGCAGACAAAAATTTGGGGATGCTTACTACCTCCATGGCATAAGAAACCAGGTCCTGGGAGGAGAGCGAGTGTGCATTCTTACACCAACTTATATAGTCTTGGAGCCTGGGAGCCCCCCTTATTACAGGTAGCCACATACATAACAAAGTGGGCTATGCCTTAAGCTTAGAGGTCTCTGAGTTCATGGGAGGAGTAACCTAACATCGGTGCTGGGGGCAAATGGGGGAGGGGCTACCCTCTGAGCAGAGAAATCAATAGCAACATGTCTGCCCCTACAGATAGCACTATCATGGGGAAATATTGTGGGAATCATTTTTAATTATGAGACTGGCCTGAGATTGGCCTGGGACTCATCTCCAATCACAAATGTCAAGGCCTCCCTCCACTCAGATTGCTGACCTCCCAGGCTTCTTAATTATGAGAACAAATAACTTGTCCACATACACTCTCTTTCTAGTCCTAAATTTCCCACACCAACCCCCTGAATATTTGTCTTGAGTTCATTTTGGACTGCTACCTGATTTTTTTTTTTAAGTTAAAACACCTGTGATGTTGAAAAGTATACTGATCTTTATTGGATCAATAATCGACACCACTGTCTCTATCATCGTGAAAAATCCCTCATGATGAACTAACTCCTGAAAATTCTGTGTTCTTTCAGTCCATACTAAGTCTTGTCTTCTTCTCTTTCTTTCTTAATCACCCTATTCTATTGAGAACCAGGAGAAGACAGGAAAGCTGAAGAGGATAAAGATCAAGAATGATCTCCCTCTTGACATTTATGTTTATGTTCATCTTTGTAGACTTTTTATTTGTTATAGTCTTTTAGTGTTTTCTCCTGTTTGTTGGTCCACTGCATTCCTGGAGTCCCTGGACTACCCTTGATCCTTACATGTTTCTTTTCGATGGTGGTCAATATCATATCAACAACAGAATCACCCCCTAGTTTTTTGTTTTGTTTTTAAGATCAATTTACTGGGGGCTCTTACAACACTTATTGCAATGCATACATTGACTGTCTCAGGCATATTTGTACATATGTTGCCATCATTCTTTTCTGGACATTTACTTTCTATTGAGTCCTTGGAATCAGCTCCTCTGCCTCTCCACCCCCACCTCATGAAAATAATAATAATTTATAAGCCATCAAACCCTTGGTGGCTTATAAATTATTATTATTTTCGCATCTCACACTGACTGCTGTCTCCCTTCCCCCATGGTTTCTATTGTTCTTCCCCCTGGAAGGGTGTGTGTCCTTATGTGTCAGTCATTGAGATCAGTTCCCCTTTTCCTCTACCCTTCCAGTATCACTATTCCTGCTCCTGATCCTGGATTCTGTGTGTCATGAGTTCATCTCTTATCTATACCTATGTACATGCTCCAGTCTAGTTTAAAGTGAGAAGCGATACTGGGGTCATGATAGTGGGGAGTGAGGAAGCTTCAAGGAACCAGAGGAACATTATTTCATCAGTGCTTTATTGCACCCTGGTTGACTTATCCCTTTCCTATGTCACACCTTAGTTTTTCATCTCCCTTTTGATTTCTTCTTTAAAACTTTCTCTGCCTTTGATGTGTTTCTTTGGGGTACATGGAGAGATGTCAATTATTCTGTGTATCTCAAGGCTCTTTTGCAAATACGATGTTCTTCAAAGGCTTTCTGATGTGAAGTAGACCTCTTGTTTAGGGTCATTGTAGCTGATTTGAAAATACTCTTCTTTAACATGATGAACCAAGGACACAATGCATAGAAAAAATAACTTTGAAGTGTTTCTGCTGGTTTGTAACCACTTAATGTGGTCAAGATAAATTGAAATTTTGTTCCATCTTGACACAATGGACAAATGTACTAGCCAGTAGCTTGTCTTTATTCAAGGAAGAAGGCCTATTAGAATCATCAAGAGGAACATGCCATTTTGAGTTTGACTTCAAGATGATGAGACTCTGTTAGTCCGGGTAGACTAGAGGAACAAATTCAAGGACACGCATATCGATATAAGGAAAGGGTTTATATACAAAAAGGAATGGAATATGGAGAAAGCATCCCAGCCCAGTCCAGTCCAAAGTCATAAGTCTGATATTAACACATATGCCCGAAATCAGTCTATAAAGTCTTCTTCCGACTCACGAAGTCACAGGTCAGTGGGTGCAGAATCCCAGTGCTGGCAGGGCACCTTGCCTCCAGGGCTCAGGGTCCATCAAGAGCAGAAGCAACTCATCGCTGGCAGAGGTCTCCATCTGGCCACCCCCGTTTCAAAGGTCTGGCTCCATCAGGGCAAAGCTGTGTGGTCTCTCCGCCGGCTCCTCCAGCTTCTCAAACACTGCCAGCTTGTCTTGTCCGTGATTCATTGTCTCTGAGACTAACTCCCAACAACTGGGGAGATAGCTTCTCATCTTCACAAGGGAAATATCGCGAGATTTCCCAGGAGTCTCTGGAGAAAGCCATGCCCACACAGAGGCCTCATTGGCTACTCAATGGCTATCTCCAGATTAACAGGCTAGACTCCATCCCTACATTTCAATCATAAAATTAAGATAAGCACATGACTGCCACAGACTCACTGGCTATCATTTTAATCCTAAGTGGGCTTTCCTTTCTGAAGGTAGACCTTTATTATGCATCCAGATTCTTGTGTAGAGGAGGACTATAATTAAAGAGATCAGTTTTTTCAGTTTTAGCTTCTTAAATGACTGAATTTATTTTTTTACCATTATTCTCTCGGAATTTTTGTTGTCTTTTTTGTACTTATCTTTTGTGGGGCTAGTAATTCACACTACATCCTCAGTCTCCTTAAATTTATCATTGTCTTCTTCTCTAAAGCCATCACTTTCTCTATTACCTTTTAGGGAAACTTCAGACTTGTGCTTGAGTCCTTCCTCCTTAGCATTCCAGTGAGGTGTATTAGCAAACTCTCCCTGCTCTGCAAGGATAGGCTTCCTGAATTACCTATAATCCTCTATCATCAACTCTTAAAAAATTAAACTTTTGTTTTCCAGACTCTACCAATGACCCACTTCCACATGCAAAGGAGGCAATTGAAAATACCATGGCTTGGGTCAGGTATGCCTTAGTCTTCAAAGTAACATCCTTGCTTTTCAATACTCTAAAGATGTTGTTTGCAGCACATTTACTCAATGCAAGGCATCCTTTGATGACTTTACTGCTGCTTCCATGAGCATCAATTATGGATTCAGGCAAAATGAAATCCTTAACAATTTCAATCTTTTCTCCATTTATCATGTCACCTACTGGTCCAGTTGTGAGAATTCTGGTCTTCTGTATATTGAGTTATAATCCTTGATCTTCATCAGCAAGTGCCTCAAGTCTGCACAATTTCAGCATTCCAGGTTGTGTCATCTGTGTATCCCAAGTTGTTAGTAAGCCTTCTTCCAATCCAGATGCCACATTCTTCTTCATATAACCCAGCTTTTATGGCTATTTGCTCTGTGTGCAGATTGAACAAGGGAGAGGATACAGCCCTGACACACACACCTTTCCTGATTATAAACCCTGCAGGATTGACAAGGGAGCCAGCCCCTAACAAATCACCACAGGTCTGGTAGATGCAACTGTACAGTGAGAATAAGTAAAATCATAAAAGTGTAAGATAGAAGAGAGATTGAAATAATGGAGTCATACTTACCTGGCAGGGGAGATACCATGGTCACGAAGGTGGTTTTCCCAGGGCGAGGCTTATCCATTGCACTGCGGATGTGCTGACCCCTGCGATTTCCCCAAATGTGAGAAACTCAACTGCATAATTGGTGGTAGTGGGGGACTGCGTTCGCGCTCTCCCCTGGAAAAAAAAAAAAGAAAAAGAAAGAGAATGGAGTCAGACACATTTCATGGTAGCATGCTCACCTCGGCTCCTCTGGGTGGTACAGGGAAGGATAGAGAGCAGAGGGAGGAGTTGGGGACTAGGGGAGAGAGAGCTGGGGTGGGGAAAGGACTGGGAGAGAGAACAGGAAGCAAGCGCTAGGGAGAGGGGACCACGGGAGGGAGAACCAGGGGAGAGAGAGAATGGGGGAGTGAGAGCTCTTTATTGCTAGTCAAGGTTTATAAAACTTGGGGGGGGGGGCAATTCCCTTTTAGCTTACTAATTCCAGGTCTTTTCACATTTCACTCTAATATTTCACTTTGTCTTCATGAGCTGCCTTTTGGAATTTTCTGTTTAGTTCTTTTGCTTCATAATTTCTTCAATTCCCTTTAGCAATCTATGGTCCAGAGTAAGTTTCAACGTGACTTCCCTTAGCCATTTCGGTCCCTTCTTTCCTTCCTTTAATTTTAGTGACCATTTTTCATGCATAATATCCCTGATGTTATACCATAACTCATCCGCACTCGGGCTACCAGTGTTCAATGTGTCAAATCGATTCCTGAAATGGTCTCTAAATTCAAGTGTGATAGACTCATGTAGAGTGGCCGTGAAAATGAAGAAGGGCCTTGACAAGCAGGGTGGCTTCCACAATGGGCTGAAAGGTGAGGACAACTGGGAGGATGGTGCAGGGAGGGGCAGTCTTTCATCCCGTTGTACAAAGGGTCCCTGTGAATCGGAACTGATTCCATGTGACAACAAGGCACCTAACAACAACATACTGGAGTTCCCAGAATTCTCAGGAGAAGCCCATGCCTACACAGAGACCTCATTGATTATATCTTGATAGGCCAGATGCCACCCCACTCACCTGCAATCTTCTCAGACTGACACCAGATGATGTACGTAACGACAGCACCAAGATTAAAAGACGTCCACAAGTGAAAGTATGACTTGAGGGTGTTATTGTTCCTTCCATTGATGTCAGTTCACTTGTGGTTCCCTTGTCCCTGGTTTGATTCACACACACCCCTTCCTTTCTCCCACCTCCCCTTGTCCAGTATCCCCCCGGAATCATTGGTCTCGTTCTTTTCCTCTCCAAATTATTGATCCTGTCTATCTTATCTTATCAATAAGTTCAAAAACCAAAACCTCAAAGGAAGTCAAAACAACAACAACCAAAGCCACCGACAAAAATAAAAAAGCCAAAAAATAGTTCAAAGTCTGTTTGTTGGCCTTTCCAGTCAAGTCTGCGGGGGTGCCACACCCTGCCTCCAAAGTCTATTTTTGGTATTCCCCAGGGGGTTCCTCACTTTGCTCCCTTTGCTGCTCTGTTGTGTGCTGTTAGCGTTTGGCCCCAGCGTGACTGGGTCAGATTGTGCACTATTTCCACACCGTATCTCCAGTGTTGTCCCTGCAGCACTATGCTTTAGTGAGGGACTTCATGTCTCCTGGTGGGACTGGACCTATGGTCCATTCTGTGCAGTGTGCTCTGAGCAGGAATGTTGGCCTCGGGACTTGGTGGGCCAGGATGTCCTCTCCTCCCTCTCCATCCCTTTTCCTTTCTCCAATGTGCCCTAATCCAACGTGCCCCTCCCCCCAAGCTATAGTCCCAGTCCTGCCCTCTGGATACATTATTCTGAGGGGAATGTGTTCACATAGCAGGCATTGGGGCCAGCTCCACAGACCTCTCTATTGTTTCCCTGGTATATGCCAGTATGTTGTACTCATGTCTTGGTGAATTGGGTTGAAGCCTGGTCTCTCCCTTTCTTATGGAGATGTAAACAATTCCCTCCCTTTGGATCCGTTGTCCCTGCTCTGCCTGTGCCCCACACCCACTCCTAAGTCTCTTTCTCTCCCTCTTTTTCCCCCATCTTGTTTAGCTGTCTGCCCTGGATTAGGTTTGGTCTTTGCCATATTTGTTAGACCTAACCCAAGGATGTATGTATATAATAGCTTTTCCTCTATGCCCCATTCCCCACCTCTTTTTTTAAAATATTACCTCAGTGGACTCCGATTGTACTTGTGCTTGTGCTTGGCTTACTTCATTGAGATGATTTTCTCCAGTTCGCATGTGACAATGTGCTCATGCATTCATCGCTGTATTTTAGGGATGTGTGGTAGTCCATTGTATGTATGCACCACATTTCTTAATCCATTCATCCACTGATGGAAATTTGGGTTGTTTCCAACTCCTTGTGATTGTGAACTGTGCTGCGAGGAACATAGGAACACAGATGTCTGGCATACACCTCTTATGGTTATATACCCAGGAGGGGGTTGCTGGGTCTTAGGGTCTCTCAATTTTCATCAGTTTTAGATATTGCTAAATCAATATCCATAGTGACTGTACATACCTACAGGCCCATCAGCAGAGGATGAGAGTTCCTATTTCCTCACAGCCCCTCCAACAGTTGTTGTTTTCTGAATTTTTTAAAATTGGGCTGTCTATTGAGGGCCTTAGGAGTTATCTATACTTGTTTTAATTTGCATTTCTCTTATGAATAAGGATATGAAACATTTTCTCATATTTCTATTGGGCATTCTGATTTCTGCCTTTGTGAAACTTCTCTTCAGCTCCTTTGTCCACCTCCTCAGTGGGCAATTAGTTTTGTTCTTTTTAGAAGCTAGCAGAGTACTATAGATTTTAGTAATAAGACCTTTGATGGGCTGAGCCACAGTGGCATAAATGGTTGAGTGTGGGTCTGTGGTCCACGGGTTTGGCGGTTCAAATCCAGCAGCGGCTCTCAGGAGCAGGGCTGGGTAGCTCCCACGATCACCAGAGGGCAGTGATGCCCAAAAAACAAACAACAGCAACAAAAAACCTTTGACGTATCACAACTAAAAATGTTTTCCCAGTTCATGGGCTCTCTTATTACTCTTTTGGTGAATTCTATTGATGTACACAGGTGTTTTATCTTCAGTCTATTCCATTTGTCAATTTGTGACACATCTGTATTTGTGTCTTTCCCTATTTTGGATAGCCTTGCATCAAAGTTCTCAGGTTTGTCTCAATTCCCTCATTGAAGGCCCTAATAGTTTTGTGTTTTACCTCAAGGTCTATGATCCACCTTGAGTTTACTCTTGTGCTTGGAATGAGGTAAGGGTCTTGCTTCATTTTTCTGCAGATAGATATCCATTTTTTCTAGCACCACTTGTTGAAGGGGGCATCAGTTTCCCACTTGATATTTTCTGGACCCTTATTAAGATCAGTTTTCTGTATGCTGATGATTTTATTTCTGGGTTTTCAGTTATTTTCCATTGGTGTGAGATTCTGTCATGATGCCAGGATCATGATATTTTAACTACTGTGGCAGTATAATATATGCTAAAGTCAGGTAAAGCAAGCCCTCCACACTGTCCTTCTTCTTGAGGAGTTCTCTGCTAATTCTGGCTGACTTCCCTCTCCATATGAAGTTGGTAATCAGTTTTTCCAATCCTTTGGAGAAAAATGGTGATATTTGTATTGGAATAACATTAAACTTATATAGTGCCTTGGGCAGAGCTGACATTTTTACTATATTGTGTCTTCTGATCTATGAGCATAGGATATTCTTCCATTTGATGAGGTCACTCTTGGTCTCTTCTAATAGTGTTCTGTGGTTTCCTTGTGCAAATCTTTTGGGGGTTTTTTAAAGCCAGGTATGCCCCTAGATATTTCAATTTGTGCCTGGCTATTGTGAATCATACTACCTTTTTAATCTCCTCTAATGTGGTCTTGTCTGATGTGGATAGCAGTCCAATAGACTGCTGTTTGTTGATCTGGTATCTTTGCACTCTGCCATATTCCTCCAGTGCTTCCAGTACACCTCTTGTGGAGCTTTTAGGATTTTCCATATATAAAATATCGTGTGTGAATAAAGATAGTTTCGCCTCTTCCTTACCCAGCAGAATTCCTTTGATGTCTTCTCTTTGTCTTATACTGTTGTCTAGGACCTATAGTGTGATGTCAAATAAGAATAGGGAAAAGAGACATCCTTGTCTGGTCCCCTTTTTCAGTGGGATCCCCCCCCCCCATCTTTTCTCCATTGACTACCACATTGGCTGTTGTTTTTTTCATTTTATATTGTTTCTTCATGTTCCAGCAACCATCAGGCCTCTGTAGGGGCTGTTTGCAGCTGTGCACCCCCACAGCCTGAGGGAAAGTGCTGACCGAGCCATAGGGCATGTATTTGGTGGTTAGGGTGGAGTGAGTGTGGGGTGGTCTGTTCCTGGCTTGGGGCACTTAGGATAGGAGGACAGTTGGGAAGAAGGGCTCAGTTACTTCTGCTAGCATGCAGCTCCACTGCTCAGAGCAAAGAAAGCAGAGGGGACTGGGCAGGGGAAAGGGAGAATGTGGGTCTCCCAATGGACAGTGGAAAGGCCAGTTACCAAACTGCTGCTGCACTAGCCTCTTTTGCATGGCTGGGTGGCCTGAGATGTTGCATAAGGGGTCCAAGCGTCTTCCAGACAACTGGCAGGCTTGGGGCTCTGCAAAAGGGGCACAAGCTGTTGCTGGAGGACTGGCGGGTCTGGGGCACTGCTGCCCAGGTCAGAACTACTGGTGGGGGATTGTCGTGCTTGGAATGCCAAGACAGAGGCTCAAGCCTCTGTTGGGGGGTGGCGGGCCTTCAGCACAGGGAAAGAGGCATGAGCCTCCATGGGACGTCTGGCGAACCTGGAGCACAACAACGGGGCAGGAGCCTCCTCTGGGAGGATAGGTGGTCTGGGTGACACTTCCTCTCTCACAGGGAGCCTCTCTCAGGGGGCTGGTGGACCTGGGGTACTGTGAGAGGTGTGCGAGCCGCTGCTTGGCAACGGGAGGACCTGGGAGTCTCGGGAGTCCACGGGGAGTGTAGGCGATAGGGATGAAGTCAGCTTCTGGTTCAGAGCACTGCTCTTGGCTGTCACGGGGATCAACCAACAGCCTTGAGATCCTTGCACAGCGTCCACATCCCCCCACTCACCCATCATGAAACACTGAGTGTGACCTATGTATCTGCTCGCCATCTTGTCCATCAACCCTGGTTCCTCCTTCTTAATGATTTTTTATTTTACCAAAAGAGCCCTGGTTGCATAGTGGTTTAGGTTAGTGCTTAATAACAAGGTTAACAGTTTGAAGCCACCAAACGGCTTCTTTGTTTCACAGCAGAAAGATGAAACTTTCTACTCTTTTTTTTTGAAACTTTCTACTCTTACAGAAAATTACAGACGTGGAAACCCACACAGGCAGTTCGATTCTATCCTATAAAATAGCTATGCGTCAGACGTGACCAGTGGCAGGAAGGTTTATTTTTTGGAGTTCTCCTTTAACCTAGAGAATGCACAAATTATAGAACAATATCATTAATATCACATGCAAGCAAAATTTTGCTAAAGATTATTCAACAATGGTTGCAGCAATACATTGATGAACTTCAGACCCGATTCAGAAGAGATTTGGAGTAAGGGATGCAATGGCTGATGCCAGATGGAATTTGGCTAAAAGCAGAGAATACCAGAAAGATGTCTGCTTATGTTTCATTGGCTCTATAAAGGCATTGGACTGCATAGACCATAACACGCTATGTTTAGCCTTGAGAAGAATGGGGATCTGAGAACAATCCATTCCGCTCGTGTGGAATGTGTGCTAACAGGAAAAGAGTACACTGGATTGCTTAAAATGAGGAAATGTCTGTGTCAGGGTTGTATCCATTCACCACATTTATTCAATCTGCATGCTGATCAAATAATCAGAGAGACTGGATCACATGAAGAATAACGTGACATCAGGATTGGAGGAAGGCTTACTCTCCACCCATGATACGCAGCTGACACAGCCTTGCTTGCTATAAGTGAGGGGGATTAGAAGCACCTGCTGATGAGGATCAAGGACTGCAGCCTTCACTATGGACACAACTCAATTTAGGTAAAGGCAAGAGGCGTCTAAGTATGGGTATGGGCACATGTAAATATATAAATATATTAGTAGGGATATAGGTCTATGTACATATATTTAAATGTCAAGTATTAAGGTCACAACTAGACCAACAGTTAGCATCATGATAAATAGAGAAGAAATTTAAGTCATCAAAGAGTTCATCTTGCTTGGGTCCACAAGGAGGGCTCATGAAAGCAGCACACAAGAGAACAAAGGACAAATTATATTGGGTAAAAATCTGCTACACAAGGCCTTTTTCAAGTGCTGAAAAGCAAGGAGGTTATTTTGAAGCCCACATGCCCCCTCACTAACTCACAATGCCAAGGGAGACACCACTGGAGCCGCAGGTAAGGTACTGTGCCCAGTCAACCCTCCCTCCCTCCACTACACACACACACACACACACACACACACACACACCCCAAAGTGAGACATAGAGTGTAATGGAGCAGCAAAGGAGGAAAAACAAAGAAGCCTCTGAGAAATCCCCCAGATCTACTTGAGAATCGGGGCCGGGGTATGGCCCTTCACCAGATCTGATAGGAAAATAATCAGAAGGGCCAGCAGACAGACCTGGAACTATG